>JAOVYW010005745.1:0-12023 GCA_025775045.1 Hiodon tergisus
GCTTCCCGGCAGCCCCCGCGGGGATAGCTATTTCCCATTGGTAGGGGAAAGCGCACCTAGCCATCCCCGCTACAATACATTCGTATGGCTTTCAGTGCTTGTTTATGGCAGTTTTTCCAATGGACAGGAAAATGTATAGACGTATAACTGAACATAACACATGCCCCTCAATGGCTACCTGTATTAAATTCGTCATTTGTCATGGGACTTGATTTTAACAGACCCAAATACGGTGAGGCAGGCTCTGTAGCATACAATTATTAAAATGTGATTGTAATTATGCATGTTGTAAAACGAATCTCATTCAGTCTAAATAAAAATATATTTCAATGTGCCGTTTAGCATTTAATAGTGCATTTGGACTGATTGTCGCTGTGTCTAATTATGCATGATTTCAACGTATTTTTAGCTGTACTGACCTTAGCTTTACCGCATGAGAAACCGAAATTCCCACACAAAAGAATGCGCCGGAATGTGGCATTTGTTCCAGCCTTTGGATGAATAATGAAATAACTCGGTATTTCAGCGCTTTAGAAACATTTCGGATTGCTCATTCTGTTTCCACGGTGGTGACAGGATCCGTATGGATGCTGCCAGGGTTTGTTAAACGGGTATTGTGGCCCGGTGTATTTATTCTCATGCCATTTAAACAACAGAGTTCTGCTCCGCATGGGAATTTGTCCTTTCATGGGTGGATATTCTGCAAAAAATACAAGGTCACCAACTGACAGCATAGCTGTAGACAGTCTTGTGAACTTTAGGTAATGTAATCCTATACCGTGCATGGTATGCAATGTCCGACAATAACTAAGAGTTAGTATTTAAATGTGCATAACTATGATAATACTTCTGTTTAATAGATGCATCTAATTTGACGCAGCACATGCAAGCCAGACATTTTACTTCATGATCCAAAAGCAATTAGTGAATTCTGAAATCCAAAATCCGTTCATGAATACTTACTTGCCAGTATTTGGTAGTCAGATGTGAATTAATGAAGAGACACCAGGCCAAAATCAACAGAGGGAAAAATTAGCATGTTTGATACATTTTTTGGGCATTCCAGTACTGTTACAATCGCTAAAGTTATTATATAAATCAATTTACCTTCATTAATAGGCATTAAATGTAGCTACATATATAGAACATATATAGATTAGTGATTGTTAATTTAACTACTAATGTGTGTAAAATCTTATTTAAATACATTTGGAATTGTATTTGTAACTATTCGGTTGCCCAAAGTCCATACACTAAGAGTAGGAGGTGTTCGTGTCTGACTAAATAGGGTTATAAGAAAGATAGTGCACCATCTTGTTCCCGAAATACACGTACAAATTAAAAAACTGTGAGAATGTGGATGTCTTCATTAGAAGTACAACCACAGTGTGGCAGCCAGGAAGTGGGCAAACAGCCCTCAGGTCTTGTGTCTGGTGCCCTAAGTACACGCCTGTCCAATACCTGATTTGTTTTTAAAAACTCCGAGCTGTCTGCTGCCTGCGAGCGAACTGGTCCATGACACATTATTCTTCTATCTCTGGCTCCGTGTTGTGTGTCCCCCAGCGTGGTCAGGGGCACGCCTCCGTGAGAGTGAATCGCCAGTTTGTGGAGTTTATCCGGCTGTGGTGATCGGGGAGTCGCAGGGCGCCGTGTTTGTGTCAGATACGCGCTCCCACTCACTCGGGTGTGCGGCCTTGGTGTGCCCCGATGAACAATCCTGACAGACAGAACTTTTATTTTCCCCCACCCCCACCCACATGGTTTCAACCACAGCCAATTGCTCATTCTCTGTCCCTCTATGTACCGTTTTCCAGAGCCCTGCAGGTGGAGAAAAGCCTTCCTCCTCGCTCGCCTGTATTGGGGTCCTATGGAGTGATCCTGGTCAAGAGCAAGTGACACAAATTGAGAGGCAAATAACATTTTTTCTTCTGTACTTCAGCCAAACCCAAAACCCAAGTTGTTTCCGGTTGGCTTTTTTTGCCAGACCGTCAGGCACTGCAGATTAAATCTTAATTGTGTAGTGTGTTAATGTGTAATGTGCTTAAAAACTCATGGTGTAAGACCGTCATCTCTACAGTGATTAAAAATAAAATGTATAGCAGAAGCATATGCTATCAATGTAGCTTGAGAACATTAATGACAAAACAGTTCAATCATTTCCCATTTCTGTTCCCTCTAACTGCTCGTCTCTGGTTATTTCTGATAGTGTAGATTTGGGGCCGGTGGTGATGATTGTCTCACCCTTTGAAGTGTTAATTCTTATAATCCACTTGGCAGCAAATGTTGCCTTGAGAGATATAAAATAAAATGTTGAAATTACACTGAGTGGACATTAATAATATTTATTTACATATATTCCAAGTTAATTTAAGAAATGTTGCATTGTAAAAAAGAGGATCCTTTCACTGGTGGATAACACAATATTTTTTACAATAAAAGTCACATGAGGTTATTAATCTACCTGTTCTGCATGAACAGTAACTGTATCATCTAACCATTTAGAGATTTTCTTCCTTTTTACCAGTCAGTGCAGCACCTGGATTGTCATTCATGTAACTCCTTTTTCCAATGGAAAATCTGACTGATCTAGAACTGGACCGGTGCGGTGTGGCACGTTACCCACTGGAAACTCTGATCCAGATGAGTTTAGAATATATTAGATCATTTTTAACATGTTTTAAATGATTCAACTTTAGATGCCCCCCTGACAGCACTGGCCACATTGTAACTTACTGTCCTGTAATTAGCCGTTGCAGAATGCACTACCAAAGTGAAAAACACGGTTCTTTTGAAAGTGATTATCTGGGTCTGCTGCGGCAGCAGGGCTGACAGACATGATGACAAAAGAAAGAAATCCCTGGCATTCCAGATTGTTCTTTCCACACTGATTATAAAGGGGTTCCTCTTTTTTGGTTTTAAATCTGAATGCGGTAAGAGAACAGAGCTTTATAGGGAGTACTTGGAAACAGGTCTGAAGTAGGTTTTCTGGAGCATAAAGTTTTTAAACTGACTACCTCGTGTTTGATTAGGTCAAAGTGATTCCCTACAGAAGACCAACCACGTTCTTGTTGTTCAGTCTGCGTGCGTCATCACAGGTTTATGAACTGTGAACTCCTCTATTTAAGGCTAATGCTTGAATTATAATTATTAATTTTACCTGCTTTCCTTCCCATTTTCTAAAGGATTATTGTTTGTTAAGGAAATGCCCAGGGGGAGAGGCATTTTAGACTTGTCCTACCAAGGGTTTAAGCCGAGAGAACTGAATGTTAAAATGAGCGGGGGTGGATCAAAAAGTATTTCTTTAACTTAACAGGCTTAGGTTTGCTGCAGCCGACATGTAAAATAGCCCGGTTTCTACACAACCCATTACGTATAGGTGGATGCAAGTCAGGTGACCCATGCGAGAGCTCTTAACCCGAGGGTATGGAGTGGCCCCGGCCTAATGGCGCACACGCAGCGTATCGCCGTACATGTCACTTACGTTTGCTGCCTTCTTCCATCTGGAGGTGAAACTAAACGGGCATGAGTGCCCTCTCTTCACAGTGCTCCTGTGAGTTTACTGAAGAGCAGATGAATGCACTTTGAGCGGATCCATACATTATTCATGGGGAAATTGCTTACATCTCTGGGGGCTTAAACTCTGAGAGTGTCTGATAGCGAAGCCGTATAATTCCACGCTCGCTGCGACTTGACCGGGCTTTAATCAGGAGGCACCGCCGTCGCGCGTGGGTGGGGTGTGCGGCCGGGCGCTTGGTTTGGGGTGCCATGGGGACGTTAGGAGTCCAGCAGTGCTTTGAGGTAGAATATGCGTTTCGGCAGACAGTAGGATCGCTTATGGGACCTCTGAGGTTACTTGTGAATGGGAATCCCCGTCGTCCGGTGTAGAGAGAGGGGGGTGAGATGACATTCGATCCATGCCTTTTGGTTATTGGTATCGATTGCCAATAAAAGACTGGGCCCGGTGCCTTACTACTGGAAAGCTTTGGTTTGAGGGCAAATATTTACAAATGATTACAGATTTATTCAATTTATTTATCACGCTTTAAGTTACAAATAAGAATAATTGAGAATAGGTTTTAAAAACAAATAATAATTTTAGGCATTTTCTATTCATGGTCACCATCCGTATTACATAGAAGATCACAAAGCAAAATAAAATACAGCCTGGTGATAACGGATTGCTTAGTGGATGGTTAGTTACCGCTGAGAGCGATTACTTCCCTATCATGAGAAACCTAACTGGGATAACTGAATTGCCTGCGAACAGAAGGCGTATACCTGTGTGTGTGTGTGTGTGTGTGTGTGTGTGTGTGTGTGTGTGTGTATTGTACGTGATGTTATGCCACGAGGATCTGTAGGTTGCGTTAGGCTTTCGCTGGCAACTCAGAACACGGTTTGTGAGGATCTGGACTGTCAGATCAGACGTGTGTGCGACACAGTACAGATGGACTGCTGTCAGTGACTAGTGAAACAGGAACAGAGGACACACAGCCAACACTGGCCATAGTTCTTAGCTGTTAGGTTTTCTGTAAAATCATTGATCGTGCAAATGTGGATGACAAATAAGAAAATCATTAATCATTATGGAGAGAGATGAGTATATTCTGTTCTCTTGGAAAAATAAATTGATAACATTTTTATCCTTCTTTATTCTTCTTTAATTTTACCATCAGTGTATTGATGATAACATGGCAAATGTGATTGATGGCTGTGCATTACCAGGTGAAGTATGTGATTGGTGTAAATGACATTCCTTTTTAAACTTACACCAATAATGGTACTGCAGCTGACTAGCCCAATCAAAGCGTAGCTATGGTGCCACGGAAACACGCCTGATCAAATCAGACATGCTGTAATTGTGCAGCGGAACTCTTTGTCGGCTTGACAACCCCTCATTCCACTCCGGTTTCATGACGCGTATTTCTCTGTCAGGGAAATAGAAATGTCTGTCTGTAATGCATTCAATCCGAGACGGAAGGCTGGACATTCGGGAGGACTTCAGCCCACTCTCAGATGTTTATATTGATATTGCCGGGACTTTTACACTAACATTTCTCTTCAATAAAAACATTGGAAATGCATTTAAAATGATAGGCACAAGAAGGGGGGGGGGGGCTCAGACTTTAACTTTTCAAACTGATGACGTGTTTTGTACCCAGGAAACAGCTGCTATGTGACTGAAAGCTGGATACACAGCCCAAATGAAGAAGAGGCAAGGACCACAGGATTGCATGCAGATCAGTGAAATAAAGCAATGCACATTGGAAAAGAATGAAGCCCATAGTCCTGTGGGCTATCGCCATAGCGCAGTGTTCCATAGTGAGCTCGAGTGACTGATGGCTATTTATCTCTGACTCATAATAGCAGCAGTTGGGGAGCGTTGGATCAAGGGCTGACGAAATAGAGAAGCTTGCCCTCATACATTGAACTAATTGCTGCCAAGCTTGAACAGCAGAGTGATAAAAAAGGATTTTGGGGAATGTAATTTTTATATTTTTTTGCTTTATTCTCAGTTATAGCCACTGTGAAAGTGAATAGATTAAAACAGTGGTACTTTATTCAGCTCATGACGGGGAGCAGAAATTAAAATGAAAGAGGGCATTACTCAGTCCTGTCTAATGAGCTAATTCTGTCATTTATTTATATATTTATTATTAATTTGTCTGTCTATGTCAGTGGACACAGTGGTGAGGAATGTTGTACCATTCCTGTTTCAGTCAGGGTCCTTCACACCTGGATATTATAATACTAGCTGCTGTTGTTATTGTTTGCGAAAATTAAACATTTTTGTCCTAGTCTGATTGAAAAGAAACCTCACTTTACCTATTTCTTTCCCATACTGACCCAACTCTGGAAAGACATATCCGTTTGACAGCTTGGTCACAGATTCCCAGGCCAAACGTGTTTCAGCCTCCTCTGTAAAAGCAGATTCCCTGGCTAAACTTATGACAGCCTCCTCTGTAAAAGAGCAGGCCAGGCTAAACGTGTTACAGCCTCCTCTGTAAAAGCAGGAGCTCTGAAAGGAGTGACCAGTTCTGCTTGTCTCTACAATGAACCGACTTTGTGTTTTCTCATTGCAGGGTAATAGTATTGGGGTTCCAGATGTGCAGAGCGCCGTTTAATGATGCTGGGCTGAAGCGTGGCTTAGGCTGGGACCAAATCCAAACTCTGGCAGCCCGCTAATCGCATTTAATAACATTTTACCTTATAGCGTTTTCTGTTTCTCCTAAGTATCTTATTTCTTTGACTCACAAAAATAAAACCCTCTTGTGTACATTTTTACTAAATGCGATTAACGGGTTGTCAGAGTTTTGATTTGGTCCCGGCGTTGGTCACGTTGCTCACGTTGGCTTATATCCTACTGAAACACATTTACTATGTTCAGCACCCAGTGTGGGACGCCCCATGCAACACTCTTACTGTTGCGGGACGTGGTGTTTGGACAGTGCAATGCACTATTTGAGTTTGATATGTGGGGAACACAACTCTAATGGATAACAGATAATACAACCCATGTCTCTCAGCGTATATTCAGTTCCTTCAAATGAATCTGTAATGTGGTGGTAAAGACCCTTTATTTAAAAAAGTGACGAAAGGGCATTCATGTTAGAATATAGAAGAAGGTATTGGTTATGCTGGATATTATGTGTCCTCCTCCTGCATTCTTTCTGTACTATGGGGACATCTGCACTTGAAATCATTAGTGAAGCCCATTAAGATAAATACATGTATAGAAGTCTTCCCATGTTGCCTAGAGAATGTCTTCAAGGTATAGCGAGTGATATTAAACTACTATCCATAATTAATTATTAGGGGTTTAGCTAAATGATCCAAGTTATCTATTATATCCAGGCAAGTGTTTGAGTTATAGATCAGTTAGAGCTAGACGTATAGAGATTTAGGTTTGGATGTAAACTCAAACACGTGTGAAGATGAGTGATGCGGAGCCGATGGGTTTGCCCAACCGGGTGGTACTACCTCTGTTATGTGAATGTGAGGGACCTCGAACAAGACACCGTTACACACTAATCGTAAAACGCCTGGCCATCGCAGTGCTTGCAGCCTGTCCTGACAGTGCAGGGTGAAGAAGGACCTGCTTAAGCCCAAAAGCCCACTCCTCCAGTGCTTCTCTCGCCTGCTTGGGAAATGACAGCGTCGTCCTGGGGGCGTACCAGGCCGAGTTGTGGGCTTCTGCCGCGAGTCTGCCAGGCCGACTAGCTTGTGACATGCCATCTGCTCAAACAGGCCAAGCTCATTAGCCAGGCAACAGGCAGAAACATGCCGGCTATGGAGTCCGTGATGGCTTCCGCCGATGAGACCCAACGCTGCCCCTAGCTGGAAAGCAGTGGCAGGACAGACAGGCTGTTTAACAGGTCGCAGTGGCGCCTCCTAGGGGCAACCCTAGTGCATGATCCTCCGCTCGTCTCGCGCGATCTCGACCTCGTCCTGCTCTGGCTCAGCGCGTGCCCGCTCCGCTGAAGGAGAAGCGGCAGTCCCCGGTCCTTCTTCCCAGACTCACCTAGAACACTGGTCTCTGTTGTGCAAATGCGCAGTTCGCATGGTTCTGCCCTCAGGCGGGTTCGAGGGATTCTATTCAAAGTGTGACTGCGTTTTCAAAATAGCCTATCAGATGTTAAAAATGTTATGAATCATTCCTTAAGCACACATGTACTATTGTCTTATATTATCTGGATGTGTATCTCTGGGTGTTTCAGTTTGCAATACCATACTGTATACCATAGCTGCAAATACAGCTTTTAAACCGCAATCCTGGTTTAATGTAATTCCAACATTCTTCTTCCTCTTCCTGTCACCTGCAGGTGACAACGCTGGTGAACACCAGCAGCAAAGGCCCATCCAGCAAGAAGAAGGGCCGCTCTAAGAAGGCCCACGTGCTGGCAGCGTCCGTGGAGCAGGCCACGCACAACTTCCTGGAGAAGGGCGAGCAAATCGCCAAGGAGAGCCAGGACCTGAAGGAGGAACTCATCTCTGCTGTGGAGGACGTCCGCAAGCAAGGTGGCTGTTCTGTCCCCGTACCTGTCCCTGTGCCTGTCCCCGTACCTGTGCCTGTCCCTGTCCCTCTGCCTGTCCCATCCCTGTGCCTGTCCCTGTCCCTGTGCCTGTCCCTGTGCCTGTCCCTGTTCCTTTGCCTGTTCCGTCCTTGTCCCTGTGCCTGTTCCTGTGCCTGTGCCTGTGCCTGTCCCTGTGCCTGTGCCTGTCCCTGTGCCTGTGCCTGTGCCTGTGCCTGTGCCGTCCCAGTTCCGTCCCCCTGCCTGTCACTGTGCCTGTGCCTTCCCTGTGCCTGTCCCATCAATATGCCTGTGCCTGGCCCATTTTTCTAATGATCAAATTATCCTTTCCTCAGTATCTATTTATAATTAGTTTTGTTGACAATGCATAGTTAAGAAATGTCTGATCATCTAATCTTACAATTTTTCTTTTGGCCCCTGACCTTACAAATGTTTTAAAGGCAGTGAGTACTAGGAAATCACAGCCTGAATTGTTAATTATGAAACTATATTTCAAGAGATATTAAATTTGAGACAATAAGTGAGATTTGTGGTCGTTCTGCGGATAGTAGAGCCAACAGTAAAACACAATTATTCCTTTGAACCATCGTGTGGTCAGATAAATGTATCTCTGTGGGTGATTATTGCGTAATCTTTCTCAACACAAGATGAGATGGGGAACTCCATGTTGACATGACATACGCGCGACAAGCAGAGATGAGAGAGGGTGGAGTCTTTGTGACATGTGCAGCCTGTGTGGAGGGAAGTGGAGGCGCTTTGATGTTTCAGCATGGAATGTTTTCTTTTAGATCTTTAATTTCACAATTGTGCCAAGACCCCCGTGGCTCTCTTCGCCCAGGCCCGCCGGGCGTGCCCATCGCACTGCACTCTTTTGAGTGGATGTCATCTTGCTGTCAGCTACATATCTGGTTTCTTGATGCGTTTTCCCTACAGACGAGCGATTAATGTCACACACACACACACACGAATACAGACACACACACACACACACAAACCCACACACAAATACAGACACACACTCAGACACACACATACGAATACACACACAGACATATGAATACAGACACACACACACAAACACAAACACACACACATACACACATACACACACACACACACACACACACACACATAAACACACTTTTATCATACACACACTTTGCCACAAATATCCGCACTCAAATTTGATTAAGTTTACCAGGCATGGAAATAAGCCATTGTTTGAAATATGAAAGTTGCCAAGTCTCTAGACAACTTAATTTTTTAAGGACACAGCTACATTAAGCAAATCAGTGGGATTCATGTTTTAATATAGCATGAACCATCTACTAAAATAATATGAGAACTGTATGTCTTCAGGGGCCCCTAGTAAAAGGTTGGTGCTTCTGCAACATGTGATATATGTGGAAGGGAATATTATTTTCCAAAGAAGATATGTTAGTCTGCTTAATGAAAATGATAGTGCTGATGCAGCTAGACAATATGCATAGTTACTATAACTATATCTGTTATAAAACATTTCTGTTTACCTTGGCGTCTTCCATTGTTTAGTGCAACTCATATTTCCCCATATTTTTGTAGCCAGTATTGGGAATTCCAAAACCGCTCCACCCAAACACCGAATACAGTAAATATAATAAATTGATTTATTCATGAGATTCCATATTATTCGAATATATATGTATGTATATGTATATATGTATGTGTGTCTATCTACCGCTAACATATCCTCACCCCTGCTGCTGTTACCCCAATGACATAACACACTTTAAATGTTACCCCAGCGGCTAGGCTATGGGACTAGTTGCATATTTACTGTATTTTCAGTGGAGGTTTTCAGATTTCCTGAGTGGCTCGGATGGCTGAGAATGAACCCAATTTTACCCGGGACAGGGCTTCTCTGGGTATCTCCTGGCTGCTGTCAGGAGTGTGTAAACTAATTGGTGACTTGCATGCGATTGGGTCAGTAGAGATTAATCATACTCCTTCCTTAATCTCCCTCTGTGTGTTGCCTGGATTCATAGCGAGGAGGTGAGAGACATTAGCACCATTGCGATTCCACATTTATTTAAAATAAGAAATTCGATATCAGTCTGAAGAAGATAATGGCAAATATTTATGTGCCACTTATACGAGACGAGTACACAGCATGATAAAAGATAGCAGTCTGTCGTTACATTTTCTGGATTTCTTACAGGTAATGGTTCTTCCTGACAAGAAGATGTGCCTACTTTTTAATGACATTATTGTTATATAAGTTCCAGTTCTAAGCCTCTTGTAATTAAACACCCCTCCTTTATAATGAATTTAATTCAGTTTTTTTGGAACTGTTTGAGACCTGCCTCATTCCCTGCCTGGAGTAGGTGTAAATGTTCAGCACTTTACTGTGCAGTGACGGGGATTGGGATGTTAACTGTGAAGGATTTGGGATCGGAATAAAAGCATCTTGACTGGCGACCCTCCACGGTGGCCGGAGAGACGGGTTTGCTGCGCCTCGTTAATGAGAGAACTCGTCTGACTCAGTGATCCTTGAGATTGCCTCAGACACCAGTAATTATTGCACAGATCTCCCAGGAACCATCTCGCTTCCCTCTCCATGTATGAATAACTCACTTTTAAACAATAGACAACTTTCAACCTTTTTGCTTAACATAGTTTATTGTGTTACCCATAACTAGATAAATGTCTGTAAGTATTCTGATCTTTATGGCCCAAAAAAACAATGGCAGCTGCAAGCTGCAGCATTAAATTAAATTGAATTTCCTCCAGAAAGGCAGACTTGTCACCTCTGTGGTGATGAAATTTGCCCTGTGTTGTAGCAGGTTGACTGTGGGCATTGTTGTATGATCATCCCATGAAATGTTAAGATTTCAGAGCCTGCTATTTGACTTTACTCGCTCTATGATGCATGGTTTTGGTTGAAATTTAATTTTATGTGGAACATTACAGAAGACGAAGTGACATTCTGCGTCACTTTCTAGTTATCACAAACACTATACTATTTCTATTGAGTTAACTGATGTGAGCTAACTTTCTTATAAATTGTTGACTGTCAATAAAAAACAACTGGAAAAACACTATTTTACAATCATCAATATTTATTATTCTATACAATATTGATATTCAGTATACGCTTAAATTTAACAAACTGTTGAAGGCAGTGCCCCAACTTAAAACCTCTCCTAACCCAAACCACAAACTTGAAGTAATATGTCACTTCTATATCACAGCATATACAACACAGCTTGTATACACTGTATATACTTCTCACCACAGATTCCGATTTTTAAATGGATTATCAGTGCACAGAATTATTTGGCCTCTGGCGCCTTGGCTGTTGTGAAATCTTCCTTTCTTTTATCGAGTTTGCATAGATTGGTCTTCGCGCTTCAGAATATTCAGAATGGTTCCTCATTAGCAAATGATCAATCACGCGACTTATTCCTGCCAATGCCAGTTGCCGGGTGACCTTGCGGTTTGGCAGAGGTCTGGAGCAGGGCGTGAAATGTCTCTCGAACGGAAATTCACTGAACAGAGTTGTAACACGACTTTGATTGAAACCAAAGATTCGCTGATGAGTGTGTTGTCACTAACAAGCTTCTGACGGTGGGTAGCATTAGAGTAGAAAGGCATTGGGGGAAATTTATAGTCAAATACAAATGAGAAAGGATAAAATACATACTTGTGTATTTTTCTAGAAAATGCAGGCTTTACATACGTAAAAATGAATAAGAATACTGAGCAAACTGTTGAAGGCAGTGCCCCAACTTACAAACCACAGACTTACTCTCCTAACCCAGACCACAGACTTACTCTCCTAACCCAGACCACAGACTTACTCTCCTAACCCAGACCACAAACTTGCTCTCCTAACCCAAACCACAAATTTACTCTCCTAACCCAAACCACAGACTTACTCTCCTAACCCAGACCACAGACTTACTCTCCTAACCCAGACCACAGACTTACTCTCCTAACCCAGACCACAAACTT
>JAOVYW010005746.1:0-12023 GCA_025775045.1 Hiodon tergisus
CCCATCACCTGACCAATGTGACGAGCACAGACCCCATCACCTGACCAATGTGACGAGCACAGACCCATCACCTGACCAATGAGACACGCACAAAATGTGCCATAAGAGCCAGTGCAAAATGTTAGAGCCAGAGAGAACGGCCAAGGCATGGCTATAGTCACACACCAAACTTATCCGAGATCAAAAGGCTGCCTATGATAACATTAATTGATGCATTGGTACTGACCATCAGATAAGGTCTGGTCTGTATTGTGTCTGTGTAACAAACTTTCCATGGTAGTGTCCTTATGTGGGCCTACTGTGAAAAAAACCCGAGGGGAGCGTTCTTGATCAGGAAATGATTACAAAGGAGTTTATGCAGGGAGCAAAATATAAAGCACTCCAACAAGTATTGAGTTTGTCCTCTTAGAGTCCTCTAGAGTCCTCTGGCATTCCAATGACGGCAACAGAGCCAAACCCTTGGGCTGCGAGAGGGATCTCTCCAGCTTCAGACACTGCCGACATCCATCAGAGTGGAAAATCTCCGCGCTTAGCTGCCTTCTGCAGGCACCTGTGTGGAATCCAGATTGGGCGTTCACAGGCATACCCAAGCCGCCGCTTTCGAACAGGCAGCGAGAGCCGTTTCATTAATTACCTTGCCGTGAATGAACCTTTTCTAGCACCAACATGTTTGCGTCGAAGGCAGACATATTTCCCCAAACTGAATCACCATTAAGCCATCCCAATTCCCCGTGACGTCGTTTTACAGTAACTCTGAATATCTACATTAAAACAAGGCATGCACATACGCTGATTGTCCTAGGGGTTAAACCCTAGCCCCTAAGCAACGGACGGGAGAGAACCTTGGCCTGTCTGCGAGTGGAAACCTATTGGCTATTTACTGATGCCGTATGAGTGCCTTTACACAGGGCCACAATTTGAGTAAGATTTTAAAATAATGAGTTCTGTCAGCCACTTCAAAGCCATCAAAGATTTAATTGTATTTGATTTTTTTTTTTTTAAACAAGCAATTGTCTATGACCAGCTTATTTGCAACAGCTGTCTGCATCTCTGTTCATCCCCTGTAAAGTATCAGTTCAACGAGGCCTATATAAAATGTCCCTGGAGGACAAGATGGATCTGTGGCCTAGTGGTTTAGTTAAGCCTATAACCATCAATAAATAAATTCAGTTTTTAGCTTAATTAGCCTTCAATTTAATCATATTTGATTACCTGTCCGTGTAGAGCACCCAGAAATGCTCTCATTTTAATATTTTATTACTAATATTACAAATTTAAGGAGAACAAAATAAGTTTTAAAAAATGTCTCACTGGCAGACAACATATCCAAAAAACAAGTTTGTACTGCAGGTGACTGAAAAAATATGTAAAATCCTGACCCCACACTCAGGATATCCTGAGTGAGAAGAGCTTGCAATAGGCAGCATAAATGTGTAATGTATAATTATTTCTCTATTATTTTTATCCCTTCTTAACCTACATCATAGCAATAGTATAGTCCATTTCTCAAACCTTTCAGTGGGAGATGCTTTTCCACGGCCATCCTCACAGACTTTTTAATGGGCCTACATCACTGCTGGGAGGTAACCCTGACACTTTGTGCGGACGGCACATCTGTGGTTATGATGCAACCTAAGTTCCCTCTCGTAAGCCCAAGGCTACATACACTGTGATGATGTTTCATCCTGCAACCCCTCCGCTTACGTTTCCTACCATTTGTTTGATTTTAAACATTTAGATCAAAGCCAGTGACAGCCATCACGTGTAAACTCACACTGTGGGATTAAGTAAGTACATCTGTGTATCTTTTGCGCTGTATATAAAAGTTTAAAAACACTAGATTTCTAAAGCCAAAACTTAAATTTAAATGCCTGTGTATTTCACTGTGCAATGCTAGAAAAGTGACTTAACCTCTGCCCATCAATGCACAAAAGGGTCCTTTCACAGGGCTGGGCGGACAGCTCTCCCAACAGGAGACTGAACAGGGAGATACAGGCTCCCGTGGCTCAGACGCCCTCACACAGCAGTGAGAGTGCCACCCGCCCGGCTAACTCAAACATGCAAGCCTCTCTCTGCATGCAAACCCACCACAGCCGAACCATTGAAACCTGGCCAGACAACGTCACTTTATCTGTGGATGTGCTGAAAGCTGCGTTTCTTTACAATTCTCTAAGATCCTAGTTTCAAAGTTCCTGGTATGCACAATTGGCCACTACTGTGCTAATAACGTTCTGGGTGTGGGAAAAATGCATGAATATGCATAACACAAGAAACAAAATGACCAAGAAAATCGTCCATTGATCCCAAAAGGCTGAAACTCGAACCACACAGCCCTCCCAGAGCAATAATGTTGTCTGGGAACGAGGCAAAGACCCTGTCCGCAGCGAGCCATCCCAAGTGAGTCACGATGGAAACGATAAGATGCAAGCTTAATGGATCGTTTGCAAGCTACTTATAACAGTTAACAACAAACCACGTTTTCCAACGTATGTGAACCAAAGAAAAAGTATAACCTCGAGGCAATTATTAAAAACTTAGAAAAAAACTTATATATTTTTTATTGCGACCTTAAGCGCAACAGCCTGCATGGGCAGAGCCGAGTTTCAGTACATTATTTTATTTTATTTGACTTAATTACTCAGCAATTTACGTCTTCAGCAGGATGAGGACCAGGATGAGGGTAGGCAACAAACGAGCCGTGGAGTGCGATAGGTAAACCGTAAGCTACGCCCATTTACTAGGTCAACTGTGTAAAAAAAAAAACTGCATTCGAAGAATCCTGCAGAGGGCTGCAGGAAACTTAGCAGCTGGGTTTCCTTAGATGGATATTTATTTTTCACGTGAAAGTTAGTTTACACATGTATACCATAAACAAATAAAGCAAATACACAAACTATTTCACAGAGTAACGACTGTGTCAAAAAACAAAAACCCGTCTCTTTTTTATCTAAGGAATTTTTATAAAACGGCAAACCATATTTATAAAATACACACAAAGTGACATAGCGAAGTGACTTACGCAGTGGGTAATTTTAAAAAAAAACTAAACTTTTAAATGAAAGACATATTGCATAATAACATTAAAAGACCGTATGCAAATCGATTTTTAAAAGCTGAAGCAATAACGGTCGTATTAGAAAATAGAGCTGGAACGTACCACGTTAGAGAGAAAATCAGTTTCATTCAGGTCCTCAAGATCCAACAGGTTGGAATTTGGGAAAAGTTTCTCCGAGGTGAAATTGTCCAGAATGGCGTCCATTGCAAAAGTATTTTCAATATTAACTACCTCAGAAATACTGGCCTTTAAATATCTATAGGCCTATAGAAGATAATAATATAAATTTTCAAAATATTGGGAAAATACGCTGCCTGTAGTAAATATTTTCCTGAATCGCTAAGGCTGCGTCGCTTTGGACACAAAACAATCGTATTTTAGCATATATGGTATATATATATATATATATAAATAAACGTTCACACGTTTATTTTCTGTGTTCTTAAGCAGAATGCTCCCTGGGTTCTGTCACATCTGTCATGCCCAGCTGCGGACTATCTCTAAGGGACAAATTACTATATTAATATTCATGTTTGTTCCGCCCTCAATTTCTTTTCAGTGCTCCCGAATCTCCTCCTATATGACTCTTTTAAAGCGGCAGTACTGTTAAGTCAAACGACTTAAATTGCTCACTTTCTAGTACTCTGTCCCCGCCCCCACCCGCTTTTCGTCGAATTTCGGAAAAACATACTTTACGCCTGAAATGTTAACACATACTTAAAAAAAATATTTAATTAACTATTGTACTTTTGATAACTGGGTGTATGTAGTAACGTAGTTGGTATAAGTTAATTTTTAGCATTTGGCAGCTCCTTGACAAATTGGAAAGATTATATACTATAGAAGAGTAGTTTCTATTATTTTGCTCACATTTTATTTTGGAAGGAAAACCAGGGAGTGTTGTTTAGAATTAATTTATCTCCATCTGCTTCTAGTCCTCCCTGGACATGCTCCTAGTTAAGTTTATAAGGACATGTGGTACGGCCAAAGACATATGCTTGTCTGTAGCAGAACTGCACGCTCCCATTTTGAAGAGGCTCAATTGCATCTGGTCACAGCGAAAATTCCACAAAGAACCGAATTTCGTCTGTCTCATCCTTGCAAGTCCTGGCAGGACTGACTAATGTGCGACACAGCTGAGGTTGGAAGGCATCTGTTTCACAAGGGCGACCAGATGTAGACCCTGCAGGCCATCGTTATAATTGTCTACATGCTCCCCCTTTACACCTTCAGTAGACCTGTCTAGTGGCGTGGGTTTTGTAGGGGGCTGTCGATATTTAAAAAGGATTATCTTCTAGAAAAATGTTTGTGTAAAAAAAAAAAAATAACGAATTTAAGTAATCGGGGCCTGGGTTTGATTGAATATGTTTTCTGCACCCTTAACTGGAGATAATTCAGTTTTTTTTTTTTTCTCATTTAACACACTTTCGACCACACAGCTCTTAACAACAGCGCAGGTTTGTGTGTCGCCACTCCCAACCCTGTATGAAACTGTTTCATAGACCTCAGTCTGTTCCCTTTCAATTACAAAATTTTAACCATCACTAATCATCTAATTTCCTTTAAGAGCCCCAGAATTCTGAGCAGTATATATAACTTTGATCATGTGATTGCGATCCTATAAAATGCGGTTGCAATTTTAGATGTAGTTTTTTTTTTCTCTTGAGACACAGAGCCGTGTTAGTTTAATAACTATAAAAAGTATTCCCCTCATTTTCCATCTATCGTTTTTATAAACAAAAATTGCCTGTGTTCGTTGTGTTTTATCGGTTTTAGAGGTTATTCCTCTTTGAGTAGGTGACTTTTCAGTTTGTGTTAGCTAGCCCCACAGAGCTTAGCTCTTGCATCTGAAATGCTCTGGTTACATTTCTTTTTTGTCTAGGTTTTTAGCTGTTTTACTTACGAGTGTCTTTGTTTATTGTTTAAATCATGATTCATTTACTTGTTTCTGTAGGAAAGGCTTTTTTGCAGGTGGTTGTATCACTAGCAGCAAAGCTAGTCTCTGACTAGAGCTTTCACTTCTACATGCAGGTATCTGCGATAGATTCTCTAGCAACCTGTTTGTTGAAAAGCTCAGTTGAAGGCTTGTGTTACTGTCAACTTCGGTGGCAGTATTGTTTGGTACTAAGCTGGTACTCAACACCTCTTGATGGTTTTATTGTCTTTTCTTTGCTTCTTTTCGGTATTGCGCAGCCCTGACACCCTTCGACACCTATTCGACACTCGTTAACGCTATCTGGGTTTGTCAACATTAATCAGTAGATTGCATCAATGTTGTTTCGACGTTGTCAACATCGACGTATCTCGACACTTTTGCCGATTCTCAAAGGACCGCATTGACGTACTAAAACTTTTGTTTAGACGTTCCCCAAGCCGTCAAAGCACATCAAGTACAAAAGTGTGACCTGACTCTTTGAACCGTCCCAGAGAGGAAAAGGGGGCTGTTCTGATGATCTCCCAGGGAGAGATTCTCAAGAAGAGGCTTGGAAAGATTTGCCCCTGTGCGTAGAACCACTTCCTAACCATCTAAAGCTGGTTCTCCTACCCTCCGCCTCAGTGCAGAAAGAAGATCCATAGATCTCTCTCACAGGGCAGGGGCCAGGTGGATAAGTTCCTCAAGCTTATAGAACACCAGCAAACCACAGTCTCGGGCACCAGCTGCCCTGGTTTCCCCATCAGGGCCTACAGCCAACTGTAGAACTTAAACCTCATGTGACACATCTGCCATGATGAGGTACCCCTAGTGGTTTTGGAGGACTTCGAAGAGGACTGCCCGCTGTAGCCAGGTCGAGTTTTGTGTCTATGATGCAGAGTATGCGTCTATTCTCCCGTCGGCTCAGCCATTACTAGCTGAAGTGGTCCAAAGAGACAAAGGAGGCAACAAAGGCCTTCGCAGATCTGGCTCCTAAGCAGCAGATGCCAACAAGAAATGGACTGGTAAGTTGCCTGAAAGGTCACATTGGCACCCACAGGGCTAACCTCAGGCCCATAGGTTTCTTAAACTAGGGAAAAGAGCCACGGGGGGAAGATCTCGTTGATTGCTCTGCCCAAGACTAGGCAGCAGCCCTCAGTGCTCACTGCCACAGGGTCAGGGTTTTGTTTCAGAATGCCAAGGTAGCCTCCAGCCATTCACAATACAGTTGAGGAGTCTACAAGTTTAGAGTGTCCAATGGTGGCGTATAGCGGGGGACAAAGATCCCACCGCTTGTCATTTCCTGCAGGACCTGCTCAATAAAGGCCACCGTAAAAAATAAAATAAACAAAAGTGGAGGCTTTGTCGTGCGGCAGACCTTGACATTTGAGCCCATGTGTTCAGCAGAACTTTGGCTGTTATCATTTATCATTGCCTTTTTTGTTGGCAATCACTTCTGCAAAGCATGTTAGCAAGTTGCAGGCATTGTCTATGTCGAGAGCTGTGTCAAAGGTTGCCTGTGGCCTAACCAGGCCTTTCTACCTAATACAGTTTCTTCATTGAATCAGTCACTGGAACTCGAGGCCTTCAGTCCACCGTTCTTAAAGTCAGACAGAGAGTGTCTCTTCCACACGTGGTGCCCGGTGAGATTGTACTGCGTGGAGAGAATCGAGAGCTTACGGCAGACAAACAAAGGCTGTCCTGGTGGCTGCGATTCTACAGTGCTCTGGAGTCTAAAGAGGCAGATCTAAAATGGCGACCACATTTTATAAGATCGTGATCATATGATCGAGGCCATCGTGTTTGATTTAGCAGACTGCTCAGAATTCTGGGGTTCTGAAACTAGTGCTTTAGTGGCTGAGGCAATGGACCTCTCTCTCTTTCTGGGAGTGGGAATTAACGACAGTTTCACAGTCTAGACTGTCAGCACAGGAGCTGAGCACGAATGAGACACCACACATTCAGTTACTTCCATAAATGTCCTTATTCCATTTTATCCCATGCTTACCGCGAATAGCATTAGTCAGCACAGCACAGACATCTGCTGGACATGGGTTTGACAAGTGGCGATGGTTTGCCTCCTTGGATTGTCTGCGCGGGACGGGGCGCGTGGCTCACTGGGTGAGAAGCTGAAATACGACCGCGGTGAGCTAGCCAGCTGTTTAATTAAAACTCATCTCCCCAGCTCCGCGTGGGACTCCGCTCAGCTGCGTTCACAAACTGCCGAGAGGAACCTCAGCGTGTTTCTTTTGCAGGACACTGATGTGAACAAGTCAATGCTGACTTCACATACCTAGTCACAACAGAGGCTAACTGGTTCACTCTAAGAGCAACTGCTTAGCGTTCTGAGGAGAAACATGGCAACCGTTTTCAGTTTCATTCGAAAATGACCTTACAGTCCGAGGAAGATCATTTTAAAAAGTAAACTTGCCTAGTCTGCAGCAGACAAACTCTTTGCCATGCAAATCCACAGCTCAATCAGTTCTTAAAACATAATGAATTGTGAGACAGCAACAGTATTATTGCAAAAAATTATGTTCAAAATAATAAACAAGTATATCTCATCAAAGATAATTTATCTTTCTTTTTATATCTATGTTTTATTATGATTATTGCTGGTTGTTGCTTTCCTGTGAGTTTCACACCTGATCATTTACAGTTTTCCCTTCTCTCCACATGTTGCAAGTTTCATTTGTCTCCAAAACAACTCTGGCCTGCATTTGTTATAATCACTGAGCAGGAAACGATATAATGCACACCACTTCCCTGATTATACGATCTGGACATCTTCAAAGGCTAAGTCAGGGAGTGTGCCCTGTCCAAGTCAAACAAGCCACAGCGGCGAGAGCCAACACAAGAGTGGCCAGACCCGCACAGACCTTGATTGTGGACAAGGAGCCGGCACTGATTTTAATCCAATTGTAGAGTGTGTCAGAAAGAAGCCATCTGATCCTGGGAACTAGTGCATTCCCGTGGCTTCCCCTCGCTGTTGGCTCTTCACTTCCCCAGCTAGTGTTACCGTGCAAAGGGTCTTGGTTCTTTATCTCCTCGTCCTCTGTTTAGCCGCCAGTTCCATGTAGACCCTTTGTCGGGCCTTTCCACCTGGAATTGGTGTTCCCTTATCGCGTTTGCACGGATTCTCGTTACCGGCGCTTTGTCTTGATCACAGGAAAAGGATCTGAGATTGCCTCCCATCACTGCCTGCATTGCCTTTAACCGAACGATCTGTGAACACGCAAATAATTAAGCGTGAAAATTTTCCCCAAACCTTCCCCCTTTCTCATCCTTTTACGTGGAGAAACATGTGTGCATAATAAACCCTCTGGTCTTTTGCCTGGAGCATTGACAGGGCATTTTTATTTTTATTTTTTACCCATGGCAATGAGAAAGCAAGGTTCTGTGGTTAGCATAAGACTGTAGAATAATACATTGGAATGGTTACTAAATAATCAAAATAAAAGGCACAATTTACTATCTGTCAAAAGTTCTATGATTTTAAATAAATACCATGGGTGGATCGAGGCCCTTTCACTGTCTATTACAGCGTCCAATAAACATCAGCATAAACATCTGGCTCAGTCTCCCTGGGGTGACCGTTTAAGAGTGACAGACGGTAAGCTTTTAATGATCCACTGGGGCCATTGAACACCTTCTCCCTGAACGAAGGACATTCCTAACCGGGAATCATCTATAAAGGAGAGCGCTCTCAGACTAACATGGGGATGGCTTTTGAAAATACACAGGTCTGCAACTTAAGGACAGATACTGTTTCACAATAAAGATGAGGGCAGGAAGCCATAATGGAGTCACATTGAGCTGCCAGGACCCACTGAAATATATTTATGGGGAATTCCACCCTGCAGCAACATCACTTCGATGGCTGTTTCCTTGGGGAAACCGATGGACAGCCCAATGGTTGCGTAGGCCCCACCTATATTTAATACTTTATCCCCTGTGGGCCTCCCTCGGTGCTGTCCTCTTAAAAAACAAAACAAAAAAAAGCACTGTGAACTTGTTAAATGTCTGCATGCATAGACTAGGCCCAAGTAAAGATCTGTAGGCCCTAGCTCCGCAGGAAGCTGTGAGAATACTAAGCATTGCCCATTACAGTAGAATAAACACAGAAGGCGTTTCTCTGATCCCTGCTGGCCGTCCCGCACAGCAAACGCCCCCCCCCCCTGGTTTTCACAACCCTCTCCGTGCTCCTTGATCTCCCAGGGGCTGTATCTCATGGAGATTCGGTGCTGCCAGAGATCTCACTTTGCAACGACACTTGTGCGAATACGAAAAGCCCTCCACGTATCTTAATTAAACGCCTGAGGTCCTTTCACAGAACTGTTAAACATCATCAATCTGATTTACAAATGGCTCTGTTGTGTAACTTCCGCTTTATGTAGTGTATTACAACCAAATGTTTCTATATTTACCTTCCTCACTGAAAACGTCCTTTTTAACACCCCACTCCACTCACTCACTGACCGAGGCTGCCTATGTTCCTATTTTCCTCCTCTGCTCCAACACAAGAGCAAGAGCTAGTGCGTGAATTCCATTTTTAATATGTTGGAAAGCTGCAGTTCCCAACCCCATCATTCAGGGTAGCTTCCATTCAGTGGTATATCCTCGTAGTTTTGTGTATTGTAGTTCAAGGCTCCTCAGTCGTATTGTAACAACTGCTCCAGATATTTAGCCAGCAGCTCTTTTGTCCAGCTTAACAAAATGTCACGTAATTAGACCCGAAATGCTGCGTAAATACTGTTGGAAACCTGACTCTGTGAGGGTGAGCTCATTGAGGCAGGACAGTTGAGCCCCTCAAACAGCATCTTCCCCGTTCCTTCCGACATTAACACAGCCTCCCAGCCAAGCTGGACGGCCAGGGGCCCAGGATTGTCTTCCCAGCTCTTCCTTGGCTAGGGCCCCGCTGAGAGAAAAACAAGTCGGCCATCTTGAGAAACTGAGACTCCCATTGCTTTGTGGGCCACGTGCCCCAGGGCACGGAGTGTCCTGTGTATTAATTCTCCGGGTGCTAGGTCTAAACAAGATAAACCCAGGTTGCTTTGGCTGTAGTCTTTGCACACACTCACGCTCTGTGTGACAAAGCCAAGCAACACACTTCGGGAGAAAACGCTCCCCACTGTATGGTCACGCATGAGCAAGGCCCCTCAGGTTTAAGGGTGTTGGAAGTGTGAAAATTTGGGGGGAATGCTCACCTCTTCCGGTGTGTTAAGGGGAAGTTCCCCACTGGAATACACAAACTTGGATTTGCCCCAGATAACTGCCTCCGTCATTGAAATGGTAATTACTGCAGACAATTACAATAGTTTTTAATGTAAGGTTAAAATGTTGCTCTGTCAGATATCTCTGCCCTAATTTCACCCATCCATAGCCGTTTAAGATATGCAGTTTACCCTTCATGTGAATTCATCAGAGCATTAATCGGCGTAGTTGAATTTTAAGTGCTGAATAAGGACTCAGCCATGCTTACACCCTGTCATGTTAATGCTATGTTTTTACGCCTTATCACACTGGATAAGGTTTATATCACTCAAAGCAGACCAGTCATGTTGACATTCTCATGAAAACGGCTACATTCCCGTTTCCTCTCGATTCGCCGTTACGTGTGGCATGTGACCGGACATTAAAACAGCCATTAAAAGCCTTCATTATCTCCCTGTCGCGCCCTTTAACGTGAATAATCAATTAGCCCTTTGGTCTCACTTTCGTCAAAGAAACGCAAGCCTTTGAGGTTGTTCCGGGGACAAGGAGTCTAGCACAATTAAGCCTTAGCACCGCCCTCGCCAGCCAAGGCCCTTGGCTTGCTTTATAACTCTCTTGGCATGCGCTTGGCAGAGGGAGTCATACGTACCGTGAGCATCTCGTGCCCGTTCAAGTGTATAGGCTCAGTCTCCCCAGCAGACTCGCGCTCTACTTTGTAATTACGGGCTGCACAAAGAATGGGACGTGATTATAGACCATCAGCAAACACGGGCCGCCACAGCATTACGCCCAGGCAGGCTAAACATTCATTTCCGTGGTCTTCCTCCCGCCCCCCCACCCCCGTTCTGACAAACCAGATGGGTATGGGTCAAAGTTCTAGACAGCTATTTTTGTTTCACTCTTTTCTTTCTTCATTGTGGCTTTTTCAAATTGCAACCAACTCCAAAGCACTAAATTTGGACTAAACAAAGAAGATGATGGGACAAAAATTATAATATTATATCAACTGCATGTATAAAGGAATACAAGCCCAAAATAAATGAAATTTGTGTAGAGTGCACAGCAGTCTGGTAACAGACATGACACCCTTGTGGCATGGACAATTGCTTATGCCTTCAGGCCAGGGGTTCTCAAACTTTTCTTATTGACGGACCCCGTTTCACGTGCAACATAAATCACAGACCCCCCTACTGAGAAACTGACTGACATAAGTGTATAAAATGTTTACTTAGTTTGCGGACTCCCTGGGCAGTCTCTAAGGACCCCCAGGGGTCCGCGAACCCCAGTTTGAGAACCTTTGATATAGACTGTGCTTAGCATGGAATTTGATGGTCAATTTTAGCATAGCTTTCAGAGGCTCACCTGCTTCCAGGTATCTCCAAACTCCCTAATGCCCTGCTTTTCTGCTTCGCCTTTTCCCCTGGCCAGAGCACAGAAGGACACCAGCTCTGGAAAAAGCCTCAAGGTTTAGCCTGAAGGACAAGTGATGGTGTGCATATGAACCGAAATGCTAAGAATTCAAATATCATCAGTGACCATGGAGAAAACTTTTTTTAGTTCTCAAGTAAAAGGCTCATATCAAATCAGAACAACACAAGAGGTTGTTTATTTGAAATGCATGACCGCAGTTACCGAAAGACTTTAAAAGCTAGACATCAAATACTAATTTTAGAGGCCACTTGTACCTGTAACACCAAATTGGTTGTTTTATCGTTCGATTAGGCAAACTAACAATGTAATGTCAGTGTAAGTCTGAGGCTGGCAATGTGCAAATATCATAAGAAAGAGAGAAAATACGCTGATCCCAGACCAGAAGCAGCATTGCAGTGCTGAGGGTACACG
>JAOVYW010005747.1:0-12023 GCA_025775045.1 Hiodon tergisus
ACACACACACACACCCACACACACACACACACACACACTCACACACACACACACACACACATGCACAGACACACACACACACACACACACACAGACACACACACACACACTCACACACACACACACACACACAGACACACACACACACGCACACAGACACACACACACACACAGACACACACACAGACACACACACACACACACAGACATAACTACACACACTCCATAATTTAGTTTCATTGTGCATCCATGTTGCCTTTTAATTAGTACTCTGCTTCAGTATTTCAGGAAGGTGGCTTTGCAGGTGCACACTGTGTTCCTCCATGACACAGCTTCGATGTGCAAGCAGCAATCTTTAAAACATCGTGACTTGTATTGACCTCAAATCGATGTGAAATGCAAAGGATTGCAGATCTGTTCGCTAATTGAGCAAACATCCCAACAGAGATCCCAAAAGTCACTGAAAAACGTTTGTTCGGTTAAAACACATTTGTTGTGGATTAACCCTTTGATGCCGAGCCAGTGCAATTTCAGTGCTTAAGCGCTGATCAAACATTATACAGCGGGGAGAATAAGTATTTGATACACTGCCGATTTTGCAGGTTTTCCCACTTACAAAGCATGTAGAGGTCTGTAATTTTTTATCATAGGTACACTGTGAGAGACGGAATCTTAAACAAAAATCCAGAAAATTTGATAAACTTTTATAAAAATGCAAATTAATAATTTAAAAATCACACAATGTGATTTTCCGGGTTTTTGTTTTAGATTCCGTCTCTCACAGTTGAAGTGCACCTATGATAAAAATTACAGACCTCTACATGCTTTGTAAGTTGGAAAACCTGCAAAATCGGCAGTGTATCAAATACTTATTCTCCCCACTGTATAATGTTTGATCAGCGCTTAAGCACTGAATACTCCCCACTGTATATCCTGAGAGGTCACACAGGTAAAAAAATAAGCTCTAGGGGAAACACAGTAGTGTTTCTGAGCATTGAAAGGGTATTTTTGATAATACACATCAAGGAAGTGATGCCAAGAAAATTTGTGGAGTTACACGATATCTTCCAGAACAGTCATTGGCCACAACAGAATAGTCACCTGATATACAACTCCTTTTTTAAGGTAATTAGCTCGGAGATAAGTCAGTAGACATTTCATACCCATTTTCTATTTATTTTTTCAATTTTAAAATGGTCCTGGCTGGAAATTCTTCCTGACAATGACACTTCCTGGTCAGAAACAATCTACTAGCAGGACCCCTTTAAAATAAAATAAAAATGATGACAGCACTTTGTGTTTGTCCCGAAACAACACGTTGTTTAGCTATCATTTTACTTGGGATGCTTTACCAGGTTCATGAAAGAGGTAGAAAGAAAATGGCAACAATCGGTCCAGATATCAGGCGAGCGACAAACAAATAATGGGGCAGTAAAAAGCTTGGGTCCTTGTCACAAATGGACTACTGCAGCAGACGACCACACGGGGTTCCACTCCTATCGGCTAAAATCAAAAAGAAGTGCACGCGTTCACCAAAACTGGACAATTGAGTAATGGAAAAATATCCCTGGGTCTGACTGTCCCTGTTGTGTCATGCTGATGGTAGAGTCAGGACCTGGAGTTAGCAGCAAGAGTTCATGGACCCATCTCGCCTGGTGTCAATGGTACAAGCCGGTGGCGGTGGTGTGATGGTGTGGGGAATGCTTTCCTGGCATACATTTGGTCACTTGATACTAACTGAGCAACGTTTGAGGGCTGCAGCGTACCTGATCATTGTTATTGACCAGGTTCATCCCCTCATGACTGCAGTTTGCCATTGGTCATGGATACTTGCAGGATGGTGCGCCATGTCACAAAGAGTGTATTGTCTCTGAATGTTTCCAGGCACATGACGGCGAGTTCCGTTTACTCAATTGGGTGAGGCTATCGCGACTGCATGGACAACCCTGGGAACTCCCTGTGGAATGCTTCCAACACGTTGTAGAATTCATTCCCTGAATAATTCAGGCTGTTTGTCAGACAGGGGGGTCTGACTCAACACTAGATGGAGAGTATACCTATCTGTATTTCGCAGGAAAAATGATCTTTTCAAGGCAGGAACTGCCTTTTCTCCATCCAACAAGTTACATCATTCTGAAGCAGGCGATGTGGTAATGAGGCAACCTGCGGAACTGCCAGAACAGCTGATCTGTGGTAAGTGTAGAGAGTGGGATAAGCCACCAGTATCAGTCATAGCACTTGAGCAGGAGCCACCAGGGTGAACTTGTCCCTGACATATCAGGGCTCCACCAAAGCACTTGATTAGACGCCACACCAGGGTGACAACGTTCCTGAAATATCAGGTTATTACCTACTATTGTGAGTTTACAATCCATTTCAATCGTGTAATTTCTTTGCATCATAACTAAAATACAATTAAATATTTATATAAATATAATTATAATCTAACAATCCTTTATTGTCCCCTGTATCACTGTTTAAATCTCCCCTACATGGGGGAAAAGATGGAGGACGACTTATTGCCCAGCCCTGGCCTCAGACCATAATATCTCACAAAATGTGAAACGTACATGCAGTTGAACCTGAAACTTTGAATATTGACAGTACTCTAAATTCCTCATTTTCGAGTCAGCATTGACTTCAGCTTTGTCTGTTCAGCATGGCATTCAGTAGGATTGGTTTTGGGTTAAGGTTTAAACCACATCGACTTCAACTTTGGCTGGTCAGCATGACATTCAGTAGGATTGGAGGTTGTGATGCTAATTCATTAACGTGAGTTCCACAGGATGCTCTTAATGGATACTTCCAGTAGGACTAAGCGCCCTGCCTCCAGGCACGCATTGTCAGCCGTTTTTTCATTGCTGCTTGAACCCCCCCCATTGCAGCTTTCAGCTATATTTATTATAATCATTAAGTTCTGCCTCAAGTGACACGTCGCCATCGTGTCAGGATTGAATTAAGATTCATCCTCCCACCCCGACCAACCCTAATGAGTGTAAAACGTTTAATGTTCTAATTACCTCTATTTCTTCAAGCAGAGCGGAATTATTAGATGCCGCAATCTGTACCTCCAGATGTTTCTTTCTGGAATAAATTAAGAATAAGGAGCAAGGCCGACAGATAGTGTACTCACAGGAATGGGTAAGTGTGGCTCTGTGATAGGCTTATCACTGGAAATCACTGAACCAAATGCGGTCGAATTTCCTTCATTTGGTTCAGAACCATGGACCGAGGTACATGAAGAAGCACTTGCCTGGGCTTCTGCATCAGCAAAAATGTTGTTTTAATCAGTTCAGTTAAGGAGAGGGTTTCTGTCTGAAGATTCATAAAACAGGCTTTGATTGTCTTGTCAAAGAAAGTCATACGCTATAAATACCATAAATATCCTATAAATAAGATTTAAGCACTGTTTAGGGAATAAGACACGACATGATATAAATGTTTACGGTTCACCAAATGTTGCTTCATCAGTCATCAGTATGAATCTACAACCAGTTCTCAGGTTCTAAAGGGTCACTTGTCGAAAATACCTGACAAAGCACAGCTGAAGGCGGACAACTCTACCAACAGCAAACAAGGTCAGACCGCTTGTGTTGCTTGGGCACTCCCCCACACCATAATTGACCCTCACAGTGGGTCAAGAAACGATGTACCCTGTGATTATAAAAGCTATTTCACTGATCCAAAGCTTGACCTCTGTGTGGTTGCATGCTAATGTCAAGTTGCTAAGGAGCTCAAGCTCCTCTGGATATAATTTAATTGCAAACACCACTTTTAAACATTGCAGTTATCATAAATAAATAATAATAATAATTAATTATGTCAAGTGTGGTGTGGTCTTGGCGGAACCAGTTTGCTAACCAAGAGCTGGTAAAAAGAACTGTGGTTGGGCAGCTACCCTTGGATCAGCACCATGACCAGTGGTCCAAGCAAGGATACACCACCAGGCAACCAGAAGGGCAACACCCACTACGGATTTACTGCTCTGAGCTGCATCCAATGATTCCATCAGGCAGCTGCCGCAGGCAGTAAAATTAAAAATTGACATAAAAATCGGCATCTCATGTCTGAGAGGAGGAAGGCAGCATTCAAACGAGAATTTGAACCACAATCACAAAAATGTAAAATGTATTGATGTGCAGACAGCCCAGACGATGGCTTCGGAAAAACCTGTGCGCCACCCTGCCTCTCTGATGTAGGCTGCCACGGACTCACCTTGATCCCACGTTGAAGGGAATTTGCTAGGAACCCTCGTCTACGATAAGAGGACAACCATCGTCCCAGTGGGCTTCTCAGACTGGGTTTTTTTCTCCCAGTCTCCCGTTTCTCCAGTTTCCGGTGCATGCCAGAACCTCAGCAGGGTTTTTCCTATGTTTTATTAGGCTTTTTTACCTTGATTTTTTGCCCACGGTTTTGCAAACACCACAGGAAGCTTGTGGGTTAAATCCCCCAGGGTTTTCATTCATAGACAAGGAGAGCAAAGCCCCGAGTCTCCTCTAGAGTTCTCCAGAGTGTTCTATCCTGGTACCACCTGCCAGCCCTGGGTACTGAGCAGAACTGGCACAGTGCCACACTGGATATAGCAGTTTGTTATAGAGAGCAAAACTTTATAAATGTGATTAATAGTTAAAAAATAATAATAAATAATAATTCACCATAACTTGAAAACATAATTCTCCATCTTTGTATACTTTCTGAATTAAAATAAATTCAATGTTAACAAAATACACACCAAAGCAGTTTGATATTCTAAAGTAGCAATTTTGCAATCAGACGTCAGACTTTCCACAAATAAAAGGAAATATGTAATACATTCTGAGTTGCAAAAATAGCCATCTCTGAAGACGTTTGAGTTTTGAATACTACTCCCAAAATAATCTAGACAATCAGCACAGATCAAAACTAAACAAGAAATTATAATTAAATATGTTTATTTTTAGAGTTGAGTCTTTGTTTTTCCTGAGGCTCATCTGCATGTTTATTATTTTAGTCATAAACCACAGACTGCATTTTGCCTTTCTTTACCAAAGCGTGATGTTGTACCCCGATGTGTATCAGAGTCATAAGTTTAAAATGTACAAAATAAAGTAAAATACGGATTATATGCCCGGCGCTCACACGCTGCGTCATAACTGCCCTTGTTTATGGATCGTTCATTGCTTTGTGTTGGATGAGCCAATCACCCTGAAATTATTTTATTTAGTTCAAGCACAGTACCTGGACCATAATCCTTTCCAAAAGAAATTTAGTAGCAACATACTACTAGACCTTTATGCCGTATAAATTAGTTTTAATTGGGGACTGTATTTTTATCCAGTTAAAAAGATTAAATTTGCGAGGGTACAGCTAATTTAAAAGATAAATCTTCTACTCCATGAATCAAATTAAGGAAAATGTTCTTTCGAAAATTGCTTTAGAAGAAGTCATTAATAGCTCGAATACACTTATGCCAATCGACTCAAAACTGTAAAAAAAAAAAAAAAAAAAAAAATCCTTTCTTCTCTGCAACACACTCATTGCCAGTTTTTCAAAATGAGACAATCAGCTATATCAAACAAAAAAGTCAACACTTCCTCTGATTTGGTAAATTGTGGTTGAAGATCAACACTAAGTACATTATATGTGTTAGTTAGGTTTCCAATGCTATAGTGCGGTTTCTGAGTTATGAGGTTTCGTCCTCCGGTGTATGTCCTGTATCTTCAATACATAAAGTTTGAAATTTCTGATTCAGGGCCATTGGTCTTGGTAAGTGAACTCTGAGCTCCAATCCTATCAGTCTCAGGGAGTAGATCGCTGATCCTGTGAAACAAGCTGCAGAGCATAACTTTGATGTGACTCCTCGGCAGAGACGGAACACAATTGGCTCTGCTCCACCCACCTAATACACGTACATACTTACACGTTGTCATTAATGAGACCTAATTAATGAGGCACACATTGAAAAGGACGTTGATAGAGCAGCAACTAGCTAATTCAGAATCTATAACTGGAGACAATATCTTTCAGCACTGAAGTTGCAGCAGACAATATCATTTCCCCAGTAACCCTGAACCCTCCTGGGGCTTCAGTTCAGCACAAACCTCCCAGCTCCATTAGCCGGACGCATGATATGCCAACCCGCCTTTCCATAACCCAATAACTTCCTCTGATCCCCTTAAAATCAGCAGTGTAGGCAGCATTTAACTGGCAGAGCCTTGCTGGGGGGTAAGCTAGGTTCAGATCAACCAGGGCTGTTCTCAGCTAGCAGTATACAGCGCATTTCCAGGCCCCAGTAGGCTCGCAGTGGTACCGGGGAGACGCTTATATCCTTTGACAACCAGGTTGCCATGTTTTCTTTTCTTTCTGGGCTTTCCTTATGTATTTCACACCAACGCTGAGCAGATCAGTCATGAAAGAGTTTTATTTAGTTGCCCACGGACACCCAATGGGTTGTGCCAAATTTTGTGTTTGATCCCAAGGAGTGAATCAGACACCTGCTTAATTGTCAGGCCCCAATTGAGTCAGTAGGTAATGAAACATAAGACTGCTGACTCAACTTTGCAGCTCTGGACGGTGCATGCTTTGTGTAGAAAAACACAGCTGTTTTGGACATGGTTAAGCTGAAGTTAATTTGTTAATGTATTACACCTGTTACCAGATGGCTGCAGCTTCAAATCGAAGGGGAAGCATTGGTTTATGCACCCCTGTGCAAAAGCACTCAACCTGAATTTTGTATAAATGGGCCAAAAGTAAAAATGTTACGCTGGGTATGAGCAACTAAATAATGCACGAAAGCACTTATGAAATCAATTTAAACCTTACTTAGGTTATTACAAGGATTTGTTTTAAGATGCAGCCTCAACCTTGACTGAAAGTCAATAACTGTCCAGTGACCTATCTAACATTTAGGCTGGGAGCAAATCAAAACTCTGACAGCCTGCTAAATCTCATTTAATAAAATTGTATTTAACAGCCTTTCCATTATTTTGTAAGTATCTTATTTTTTCTGCTCACAAAAAAGAAATAGCTGTTAAATACAGCATTCTAAATGACAAAAAAAAAAACCCAAAACAAAAACAAGTAACTTTCTTTATCAAGTAACACACAATCTGAATTGTTACCCCTGAGTCAGCTTTCCCCCCCTAGCTGCACGGACTAACCTCGCCCTTTGATGACATTTTAACCCTTGTAACCTCCACATTAACAAGATGTTAGGGGTTACTCGCTCCCTGCTATCTCTCGAAAGGGAAGCCAAGGCCACAAATACCACGTCAAATACCACAATCTTTAAGAAAACCAAATTTATTACCGGCTGTGTGTCACATCCACTTTCCTCTTTCAATATCCAACGTCCCGCCAACAGCAAAACTCTCCTTAGACTTGACAAACAGTAATACAGGTATTGTAATGAAAAACATGTGCAAGGAAAACATGACTGGTGACTGATTGGACCTTTTTTAATGATTGGTCTAGGGCATTAGACCCCACCCTGAAGCAAGAGAGCACATTTTAACATGGGTTAAACATGCATGTGAAGCTGAGCTTCAGGGAGGAGTCAAAATTTGCATCATGAAAACTGTATTTGTAACATCAGTCTCAATTTAACATTGACATTGACTGCCAAACCGAATCGTCTTCATTTGAAATGCATTGGGATTAATTTATTGCCATACAGTCTCAAAATGAGGCTGAGTGTTTAGATGTGCTCATCGGTAGATGGCGCTGTTTTAAACATCGCCTGAAAGTAAACTTTTTCTAAAATTTTCACAGAATTTCAGCTTCCTTTGTAGTCTCTGAGGAACCACCCCTGATTTCAGCAGCTGAAGGATAATGGTGGCTATCATCACCAGGATTTACAGTTTCTCATAGTGAAATTATAGATTTCAATGCTAACTCTCAGTCTGTCGAGAAAAGGCACTTCACAAAAAACAATTACTTATTAAAATAAAAAAGTGCTGTGTCTGTGTCAATAGTGCTCAGCTTAATTAAAGAAGTTGTGGAGTGTCCGTTTAAATGTTTTTTGTTTCTACTACTGATATATAACCACTCGCACCTTTAAAAGTGGGCCTGCGGCTTTCATTCGACAGGTACATATCTAGTTTAATTCTACAGTCAAACTGTAATAAATTAAATGTATGCTAGTATATGGTGTTTTTAAACTATTGTCAGTCTGGTCATAAATCAGAGAACGATTTTTTCCCAGTGTCCAGATGATTTGTTAATTTGGTTAATAAAAGTAACAGATGCCTTTAGATTGTAAAAGCTTGGACTGGGCGATGTGCATCAATATTCCCCGAATATTTTTTCTGTGTGCAATATTTAAACAGCAACTAACCGTGTTAGTGGAGTTTGGCCATAAACATTGGCTGGGGGAGCAGGTTTCTACACACAAAGTCAAGGTTTGAGTTATTCTACGGTGGAGCCGTTTAGGTTCATTTAATTGCTTGTCATAGTTATTAAACCAGCTATCAGTTAAGCCTTTTTCGTGAATATGAACTAAGAAGCTGAGAACCAATTATTACCAAATCAATAATCAATTAATATACATTCCGTTTAATAATTCAATAATTTCTCAACAGCTATTTCACCAACTGCTGCGCTGAAAACTCACTGTTTGAGACGTATAAGATAAAGATGCTGTAGTTGACTATAAAAACTCTACTGGGAATTAGAATTCAAATTAAATTACAAATTAAATCTTCGGTACCATTTTAATTATCCTATCCTTTCAGCCTTCCTTTGAGCAATATTTTAACCCAGATGGGTATATATCTAAGATGTTTGCAGTGATTCATCTACATATAATATCATTTGCTAAACCATTACATTTTTTAATTGGGATTTTATGTATTGGATCCTAAACTCAATAATAACTACAGAACAATCCAAAATCTCACATCCTTAGACAAGGTTTTAGTGTGGGTTGCATACAAAGTTTTTCTTATTATAATGTATCTGAGAAGTTTCAGCATGGATTTAATTCTGCATATAGTACAACCCCTGCCAAAGTTGTAGATGTCATACTGATAAGCTCTGACTGCATCCATTTCTAATTCTTCTCTATTTAAGTGCTGTTTTCGACTATTTCATGTCATTAAATCTGATGGTGGCACAGGGTGGCACTGTCTGTCTATCTCGCGTTTCTGATCAGTATCCATTTGTCTCTACTGAGGAGGAAAAATTAACATTGATGGTGTTCCACAAAGATCTATTCTGGGTCCATTGCTATTTTCATTATTATTTCATTATTTTTTCATTATTTTCATATAGTGCAAGCCAAGAAATGCTGTTATAGTCATCAAACGCTTTTACTAATGAAATATTATGGAATTGAAACATCACTATACTAATACTGTTTAAAGATTTTCAATTTTTAGCTCCTATAACATATGTAGTATGTCAGTAAATCAAGTACATAAATGCAAAATATATCTAAATTTTGCTACATGCTACTCGGCAGCGCCTGAAAAAACACGGCAAGTTAACAGGTGCATTGCTAGTCAAAGCAGGAAAAAGAAAAGCACCGTTAAAGCACCGTCTTACCGAATCTTACGAATCTCCTTCGTGGCTTTGAGAAGGAGGTGATGTTTAATTTTGTGGGCAGGGAAATTGTCCAGGAGACACTGGATATGTTCGTTATCCAACAGTAACTGCACAACGCCATACGATGTTATAATGTTTCGAGTGCCTTCAGTTGGCATAGCCTGTCATGACATTCTAAGTCAGGTGGTAAGTCATACTTATGAGATAGATCTGTAGGATTTATGAAGGTACATTAAATTAAAGTTACCATGAATGATTTAATGCATTCCAATGTGCTATAGGATCATTTAAACAATCAAATTATTATTTATTGAAGAGGAGTACTTATAATGTGCTTATTGAATCCGTCAGTCATTTAATGTTAGCTGCAGAATTATGACACTTGCATTATTAAATCACTTTAAAATGTTGCTTAAATGGGAAGAATTTGTCCCATCTTTGCACTGTGAAGGGTCTTCACTTGGCAGGTACTAGGACATAGCGATGTTGACTTCAGACTGGGACATTCTGGGGAAGAGATTCTAGGGAATTCTCCCTCCCTTGCCTCATACCTCAGTGATCAGCAGCTGAATTTTTCTAGTGTTTAATATGATTTTCCTGTCAAGTGTGACTGGCATTGCACTCAACAGCCTTAACTTAAGTCAAACTGTTTCCCCTTGACATGTCACAGTTTCCTGTATTTATGGCTGAGTGCTTTTCTTCCCTGTGACAGAAGCTTGTCCCATTGTCTCCTTGGTAACTATAGTATGTTTCTTGCAACATTTTAACTGGATCAGTGATCCAATACTCATTCACTTAAGAGTTAAATGAAACTGCCGTTATTTGTAAGTGTCTTCTCCCGTGACTCAGCTTTCCTGCTATGAATCCCTGCCACGGTCCTGGAGCCTGTTCGTTAATTTACTGCTTTGCTACGTAATGCCGTTATTCTTGGACATAGCTGTAGATCTCTGCCTCACTTCACTGTCTCTGTCATAACCACAAGGAAGCCTCATGCTCTGCCCTGGGTAGATCTGCTCTCCTCAAATGTGCAGTGACGGCCGCGTTGATTTGGAGCATGCATGCCAACAAAAAAATTATACATCCTAATTCCACAGAGAGGTTGGACGATAGTAAACGAAGGGAAATTTTATTTGATTTTAGGAGATTAAATACCTTTTGTGAGTTTTGTGAGATATGTGGAATACCATGTCTCGTTTGAATACAGTAATAACTGAGAAATACAGACTACACAAGGGTGCTATCATGAGGACATTTCCCTTGCTTTACATTTCAAGATTTAGATAACAACCAGCCAACACCATAGAATAACTAATTTGCCTTGAGCAATGTTACACCATTCACTGGCAAGTAAAATTAGAGCCAACAAGTACCTGCTTATTAAATGATTACCAAACTCTAATTTATATTTATTTTTTAACATTTTCTGGCTCCAGCCAAGTAGATCAAGCTATGCATGTGCAGGAATAAGCCTGACTAGCAACATGATGTGCCATGGAGAATGGAATAAAATTTTCATGGTCCTGGATACAGGTATTAAGGTCAATAACAAAGTGAAGGACCTAGGCGCAGGTACGTACATGCATAGGTCCATATGCATACCAAATGGATAGTTTATTAGGAAGTTTATTTTTTCCACACATTAATGTCTTTCGCTGAATGCATTCTAACTTACAACCCTAACAAACGCTTCCGTTTCTTCACATCCTTTAAACTGTGGTTTCTGCATCATTGCTACAGGGGTATATAGGAACATGTTGGAACATGCCTTCACACGGCAAGAGACGCTGACTCAGCAGAACCCACTACTTTCTATGGTGTCGTGTTTTAAACCATAAAGTCGGTGGGGATATCTTGCTATGCCCATTAATCAATCAATCAAACTTTATCTTTTGTAGCACATTTTTACAAATAGAATTTGTCACAAAGCACTGAATAGATTGCATTTTCCAGGGGCAATAAAAAATAAAATAAAAAACTGGAACATTATTTCTCTCCCCCAGAGGCAGTGGAGAGATGAAAAGCAGCAATTTAACAATGTCCTTGACTGATTTCCTGCATGTGCTAGATCCCTTGTGAATTTCCTTCTTTTCAGTGATTTTCAGTGGGTTTCACCGGCTGCACTCTTTCTGCACTCCCACAGGTCTCACAATGAAAGGGGCCCACAGATCCAACGGATTGCTTTTCCCATGTAGCCATCTGGCTCAGTCTCATAAACCCACTGTTTTCTAGGCTTCTGTGTTAGGCCTTAGACTCTTGACTGGCCATCTTGTCTGGGCTTCTTGAAAACCCTACTCAGTTCTTCTTGACTAGGTCTCTTGATTACTGGACTTTACCTCTATACTAGGCCTCTTGATTACTGGACTATTCCACTATACTAGGCCTCTTGATTACTGGACTATTCCACTATACTAGGCCTCTTGATTACTGGACTATACCACTATACTAGGCCTCTTGATTACTGGACTATACCACTATACTAGGCCTCTTGATTACTGGACTAT
>JAOVYW010005749.1:0-12021 GCA_025775045.1 Hiodon tergisus
GAATTCCAGGTTGTAAGGCAACAAAACACGAAAAATGCCAAGGGGGGTGAATACTTTTGCAAGGCACTGTATGTTGCCCTGTATAAAATGTATGTATCCATTTGATATTTCAACTAATGCTTAGGAACTTCTGTGCAAGTGTCCAAATCTGCATTTGTTGTAGCAAATAACTAGCTATGCGGAAAAGAGTTGTCCTACCTGGGAATAACGATTAAAGTCATACTAAAAACAAGATGGCGTGGTTTCTGTTGCAATATGTATTGCATTCAGATTTTATAGATCTTTTTTTTACACCTATAACAGTGAAAAGCTCCAGACACTTTTTCTGACTGAATGCGGATGCCTGAAAAGAATATTTGGAAAAACTATTGGAAACTAGTAACCAGTTTTCTTTTCTGCATGATTTGATCCAGCTACATTAACTTTGTGTCATGAGGTACTGTTGTCGCAAAAAACGCACACATATTTAGCAGCCTGCACAAAAAAGAAAACTCAGTCCATAAATGCATTGAACTGAAAATTTTATTTTAATAAAATAAAAGTATGCTTTATATAATGGTTTGCAGATTTGATATAAAACATTGATAGTAATATGTTTATTTCAAGTAAATTCTAGAATTTAGACTGAAACTACACATTATCACTTCAATAGCTTCCCATTTGACAATTTACCTGCAAATCAATTAATCTGCTAGGATAATTCTACCTTATTGAGCATGCTATATCATATAAACGTGCTAGACCTGACAGTTGAACACTTCAAAATTCAAATAATATAGGCAGCCATTCTTAAACGTAGAATAAAATATCTGCAACCCATCTTATGGTTAATGGATTGTCAAAGCCGCTACGGCTGGGACCAAATTCACACTGTATTTAACAGAATTTTCTTCTTTTCGTAAGTATCTTATTTGTTCTACTCATAAAAAGTAAAGGCTATTCAATAGTTATGTAAAGTGCGATTTGGCCCCAGCCAATATTATAGAAGTTTAATTCAACTACCTTTTTAAGAAGGAGATCAGGGAAATATTTCATAAGGTTATTCTTTTTTCTTCTTGTGTAAAATAATGCTTAGTGTGAAGCCCTATCTAACACTTTGATAATTAATGGCAACATATAACATACTTTTGTTGGCAGCTGTAACTTTCTTTGAAATAGGTAAGTTTTTTTTTAGATAAAATAAGCAACATAAATGATGATTTAAAACAAACACTGTTAAATTTGTCATGCAAACAGTAAAAAAAAGAAAACATTAAAAAGCTAGATCACTACCATTTATTAATAATTCTTGGGGGTAATCCAGCAATGTCCATTGTCTGGTGAATCCTGGTTGCAAATCTACAATTCTTGGGCTTCAGAATTCTTGTAGGACGGATATTAAGAAAGTTCAGCCTTCATAATTAGACTGTTGATCACACTATACAGAAGATTCAAAGTTTGCTTGACAGTAATAGGGTGGAAAAACCACACATGGTAGTGCAATGGGAAATGCTGAAATCTGAACACATTTTCCTTTTGCTTTAAATCTACATCACAGAACGGATCCAACATAAAATCCCTGCTAATAATTCAACAAAGTGAAAAAGCCCTGGACAATTTTTTTTATTTTGTGTTTCTAAAAAATACACACACACACACACACACACACACACACACACACACACACACACATACACACACATACACACACACAGCCTTGCAAAAGTATTTCAGACCCCTAATATTGTGTGGGGATTGAATACTTACGCAGGCAACATATTACTTCTTTTTTTTATCTGTCATACAAATATTTCTCAACATAAAACCAATTTCACCTTACAATAATTGATTTTGAGTTTCAGTGTTTTGAATCAATTATCCAACAACCAAATTTCAACGTACCATTTGTAATTCAGTAATATGAGAGAACTGGTCAGGGGTCTGACTAATTTTGCAAGACACTGTATATACACACTGTTGGCATACACATTTTTGTCCTGGGCCAGGTAATACCAGTAAGAATCATGAAGTACATATATGGCACATCTACTTCAGATAAATCTTTAACCACGAGACATGTTCGAAATGACCAAATAAATAAAATATTTAAAAATAGTTCAAAAACATAGAAAATGTAGAAAAGCTGTTGGATATACATTGAATAGCATTATAATTACTTTAATTACCTTTCAATGCCTAGTCGTTCAATGGGAATTGGTTTTATAACTGAACAGAATTTAACTAATTATAATCTATAAGCAATCTCCTCTGCCTTCCAAATGCCTTTGAGCCTCAGTGTAGCAGAACTGTATCCCATGAGACAGATTCTTGATATCCAAATACAAGTTCCCAACACAGTCAGCAACAGTGCACTGCTGTTCTAAATTTCTGCTCTCTGGATGGATAATTAACTTGTTTCTGACTCTCAAGGCCTCAGAAAGGTTGTACATACAGCTGCCTGATGTAGCTGCAACAACCGAATCCATTGATAAGTACAGCCATGTTTTTCTTGAATACTTATCCATGCATTTTAATTTAGAAAAAAAGAAAAAAATTCAAGAGTGTTTGTTGTGACCCTCATCTCTAGCCATTATTAGCAGCTGAACTTGCAGATTTTTGGTCACATCCGGCGTGGAGAGGCAGCCTTCATGGGGCTGCTCTTGACGTGGACGAAGAGAGTGGCGGGGGACAGACTTGAGCCATCTCCTTTCAGCAAGTGGATATGTCGGTAACCTGGGCAGTGAAAGGGGAGGTCAGAAGGAGTACTATTAATGAGCTGATTTCCTATTCCTTTCCTTTCCTACTTTCCTAAAAAACAAACAAACAAAAAAAAAAAAACACGCACCCTTTTGCATTCTCACTACCCTTCGTTTGGTGGGGAATGCTTGTTGTGACCTGTATGTGAGATTGTGGTTGCATGTCATAATAAAATAATAAAAATCTCGAAGTGCTTTGCATGACAATCATGATAATAAAGGCATAGTTAATAAAGCATCAGAAGCAGTATTTAACATTACAGTGGAGGGGCAAAAAACGGTCTTGATTTTTTGAACGGTCAGAAACATGAACCGTGGCCTAAACCCTTGAAAGTAGAGCGACTGTGGTCAGGAAAAACTACCCATGATGGAGTTATGTAGGGTGTTCCAGTTCATTTTGAACTTATGGAGTGTGGATTCTCAGTCCCTAAATTGTTCCGTTTTCCTCCCTCAGGCAGAATTACAAAAAACATGACTTTGAACTAGGGAATTGGCCAGAATACGTGTGATGGTAGCAGTAAAAATGACGGAAAAGCATGTGTAGAAGTTTTAGTACTTTTCCCAATATACATAAAATATTAACTTTAGTATAACTTTAGTATAACCATTGAACTGTTTTACATATACATACATACACTTTTACATACACTATGTACTATGTTAAGCATAATATTACATACTTGTGACAATTTATACAGATTTAATGTCTTGAAATTGGATTTAATTAAATAAAATATTAATTTTATTTTAACTTTTACATTTATTTCCAAGCAACATAAACAAATATGTAAAAACTACATTACAATTTAGAATATAAAGCGATTAATTGATATAAATAAATAAAACCTAAGTTATATATCTCTCAATATTTCGTAGTACAACCAATGCAGATTTTAAAGTAAACTAAATTAAAGAACTTCGCAATCCACTAGTAACACTTTATCTACCTGTAATAGCTTTTTCTTTGTATGTCTACAAGAAATACGATATATACAAGAACAAGAGAATGAGATTAAATTCAGTTTTATTAAATGCGTTTAACAGGTTGTTAAAGTTTTAATTTGTTCCCAACCATAGATAGAAGCGTCTATAAAAGTAGTCTATACTTTGTTTATGATAGCCTAATTTTTAAGAAAACAAAAATGCTTATGGAATATTACAGTCTACTTCGTAATCATGCATAATTGTAACAAAATATAGTATAAACAAATATAGTGCATAAGCAACTAATTCTTCGGTCTTATTGTTGTTAAGGAATTGCCTTTGAAACGTGTTCCAATCCGAATAGCTCAAACACTTCCCTTCACTTCACTTAGTAGGGCTTTCTCCACCTACGTCAATGAAACGTCATGGGTAATGAACACTCAACATGAGGGATTGGAGTAAAGGGTAAACACTATTTAGATTGTATAGGGCCCATGAACTAGCTGAGGAGTGTACCTGTACGCAGGCTAAGGAAGGGCAATGTAAACTGGCCAATGAAGTCATTCTTGGAGGTGAAGTCATGATCCTCCACCACGAAACGCACCAGAGCCAGCTCAGGCACATGCACTTGGAAATTAAGGTTGCATTCCCACCGAGGGTTGAAGCCTGGTGAAAGGGAAAGCCAAATGAAAGAACTCACATAGACATACGATTGATTGAAAATATCACAAAGAGTTCTTTTTCGGGAAACATGAAAAATACCCAAGGATGGGACTAAATAGAATTTGCACCTTACATAACTTAATTTCTTTTTTGAGTAAACACTATTAAATACAATTGTATTAAATGAGATTCGCAGGTTCGGTTCCAGTCTGATCTTCATTGGATAAAATAGCACTTATTCTCCGAATTAAGTTAAATCATTTTAGTTAATATATACTTTCAAAATCACCACAATTCATGTTAGCTCCCTATTCAAATTCATTAAACTGTGATGAACAGCAGATCCTCTTTTTTCTTTCTATTTGTATCATTCAGGTTTGGGCGTCACCTGGTTGCTAATTGAATAACTAAATTGATAAGAATGCTTATTAAGAATTCCTGGTTTCTTTGCATTTTATTTAACGCCCATGATATTTACTTTATGGTGCTTTTAAGTTTTCAATTGTATTTATAGTATTATTTACCCAGACAAAAACACTAAAGATTTGAGGGTATAGCCTGATGAAGTTTACCCCCAGCTACCAAGTCTGCTATTAAAAACCAAAACAGAACTGTTGTCACAATCCCATAAACTGGCATATCATCAGTATACAGCAGAACTCAACAATGCCCTTTTAACCATGGGCATGTTCTGAAACGAAATATAATACAGTATAATTAGAAGAGAGCGCCACACCATTATTGTCAATGCGATGAGTTTTCTCTCGGGCATTATCAATGGGCACCCCATGAACCTCTACCCACACCTGCGGATCTACAATGTCTGCATCAAGCTTGGGTAGCTGCTGGGCTGAGATCACCTAAACAGCAAAAGAAGGGTGGGAGAGGGGCATAAAATCTTACATGCGTTTCATACCACATGTGAGCCTGTGGTACTTTTACTGAGTACTTAAAACAAGGAGGAAGACTATGAATAACACCCCAAAAGATAGGGGGAAAAAATATTTCCAGCCACCATCCAGAAAAAATGGAAGAAGAAAAAAATACGCTTAATTTTTTTCTGTGTATTTGAAATATCTGAAGCTTTCACTGGCTTTGTATAAAAAAAACAAGCTTTTACTGAGAAACTCATAATATTAAATTTTAAATTTTATAAAAATATTACGACCACATTTGAGTAAATATATCTGTGCATAACTTTGATGGTAATATAATACCATATAAAAAAATATCTTAACTAATTTACATATATTTGTTTTTCAGAGCTGGAATATATGTGCCCATGTTCGTCAAAAACCTTTGCCCCAGTAAAAAGTTATTCTCACCCGGATGGTCATCAGCGTGGGGACGTACCCAGGCCCGCCACCAGTGTTTTCTGGGTTGAATTCGGAGTCGGGGGAACACATGAAGATAGGTTTGAGAATGTATCCACAGCGACAATTAGGGAGGAAGCGACCTTGGTTCAAATCCATCTGTTCACCAGGAGTCTGGAAGTTGAGTGCCACTGCAACAGGACGGTGTTATCAGACCATGGAAATGCCAGATGTAGAACATACAGCAAAAGATTGCAACTCACGACAGCACAGTGTAGGAGATCTCAAACACGCAGAAAAGAGATGTCAAAAGAGAGAACGACGGGTTTTTACCAGCTACATTCCTTATTAGTTTGATTGAAACAAGTTTACACAATGACCAATGATTAAAACATGAAAGAGACAGAGCCCCCAGAACCCTGTCAGGCCAGGTTACTGACCCATCTGACAGCCACCATTCCACATCTCCTGAGGATTGTAATTAGAGGACTGCAGGCGCTGGCCGGAGGGATAGATCCTGGTGAGTTGCCTGCTGGTGTGACGGACAAACCACTTTCCTGTAGGGAGAAGAAGTGTGAGTCGCAATCTGATGAGTGAGCACGACACAGATACACACACAAAACCTAAGCTAGTCATTTTTGATCATGTTATTTCTGTGAGCCTTGGCCAATATCCTTCTTATATTCTCTTATCCTCATGTGGAAAATATTCCAAGATTAAAGTAATGAGTACATCATTATCAAAGCCACAGAACAGAAGAGTAAAAACAAGTTTTACACCGTTTGTCCACTGCTCACTTGCTCTTGGGGTGGTGTACCTGAGTCCTTGATATGTTTGCCGGCTTCGCTCTCGGAGAAGGACGACATCTCACTGGGGGGTTTCTTAGCGGCTTGGTTGAAGCCCCGGAACGGCACACTGCGGCAGTACACCACAAGGTCCGACAGTTCGGGGCTCAACTTCGACGACACAGCCTGAGGACAGCACACACAATACAATGTACACGGATAGTGTTTGGCACATGAAAACCAGGTACTGAGTAAAAATTCCTGCTGGTTTATTTTCTTTTTTGTCTGTGTAGTTGACTAAAAAATAAAAATAAACATATTTACATGAGTCTGTCACTCTTTAATAATTACTAACAAAAAGGATGCATCAATTCTAGTCATTTTCGACACGACCGTCTCCTTTCCAAACTGCAGGCTACACCTGCGCTAGAGGTTCAGTGCCAATTGGTGAAGAGGCATCCCCCTCTCGATGGTACTGCCAGCCTGAAGGCACCCAGAAACCTTTTTAACCTTTATGTCCCTCTTTATCTCTCGGCATAGATGAGACTTGTATCAGGTTTCAAATGTGAAATATGGGCAAATTTGCATAAAAACAGACAGTAGGCAAGTATTTTTACTGGTACTGGTACTGTGAAAATGCTAACATAAAGTTCAATAATTGTAGTAGGATGAACGAATAGACTTTAATTTGTACGTTCTATATTTTAACAATTGAGCAATAGTTTGGAGAGTATGCTTCATTGTACATATATCACTGTTGTTTGTTAGATTGTTAACTAGTGCTTTAATACTTCCTTCAGGATCTAGTATATTGCTACTTCAAAAGACACATACAATGAATACACATTTGCTATACTGCAAAAGATTTCATATATACTACCAGTTCAAGGAAAAAACAGATGACTGAAGTGGTTAAAAAACGGTAACAAAATATTGTTTGTCTAATTTTCATAAAAATATTTAGCCATTTACTTTACAATTTATCTTCAACAATTCAGTAAACACAATAACAAGTCGGCAGAAGAAAGCATTATCATGCCATTACAATATGAGACGACAGGGGGCGCTTTTTACACTATTACACAGTATATCTTCATAATATCCCTGTCACTCAACTCTGAAAAACTAAAGTGGACTTAAAAAGGTTTGTTTCCCAGCCCGAGAATTGTCATATTGGCTTGAAAGTAGTTTTGATTCAGTATAAACAGACAGATATGTTTCTTGTGCAATCTTGCGTCTTTTTTGGTGCTAGACTGCATCCTTATAAAGAGGGAATCTCACCCATCTGAGACCTACCTTGGCCTTGCCTTTGTTACCACCACCTGATTCGTCCTCAGAGCTGGAGCTTGAGCTGGAGGAGTCAGTTTTCTCTGACTGGGAGGTCTCTTTCTTCCCCTTCACCAGGATCCGCCCTTTAAGCTCCTGAAACCAGCACATACAAAAATCATCTTGTAATTGGTTAATCAGGGATGAAAATCAGTGTGACGGCACACAACACCAGTATAAAGGAACAGTGCATTGGCTAGCTTGATTTAGAAATTATCTTAATATAATGTCTGAAACTCATTGTTTCTGTGACTTTAACATTATTATTGTTAGATCATTAGAAGACCAGAGTTTTTATTAATAGCAATTTATAACATTATGATACATTAATAAATATACAGACACAATATAAAATTAGATGTTGGAACCGATACTGATAATATCAAGAGACAGTGTTTTAATTCATTTTTTTATTTCCCATATCAATAGCTGTGCACCTTGTATTGACTTAATACATTTGTTGTACACAGCTTTTGAGACACAAACTCTGTCAGGACTGGTTAACTAAATGCTTTTGTCTGCTGTTAACATTTCTCATCCGATTTTAATCCAGAGTCAATAGGTGTATCTGTTTGTTGCAATTAGATTTCGCTAGGTGATCCTACAATGATTAGTCATATACCACTAAACAGTACAGAAACAGATTCCCTGGGTCATTGTGTATAGGGAGTCTTTTTCTTGAAGTAAATTAATTGTGTCACATTCACAAACTTTCTTCCCACATATAATGAATAGACACAAATAATATTACCAAATTTTCTTCCTCCTACACATTAATATGGTCTTATTTTGACTCTGTGCGTCTAAATTCCTGTTCAGGGTACAGTTACCCATGAGAGTATGAGGGGGAAACTTGTGGGTGAATCTGTTCCTGAAGCCAGTTAGATATTGTGTATTAGTGCTCATAGTTTCAGATATTGTTGCCGGGCGTGACAGGGAGTAGTCTGACATCTGCCTTTAAATAAGTAAAGGGCCAGTGGTGTGTGTTTTAGATTCCCCATCCCAATTTTTCGAAAAACACTGGAAAGAAAGGACCAGAGTTTTTTACAGATGTCTCTAAAATTAAAAATTGTGGTCCACATGCATCATCCGACCAACCTGAACAACCAGGAGAAAATCTGCCAGAAAGAATGGGCCAAAAACAGGTACAACTTAAGGGGGCTCCACGAATATTAACACGTGTGAATACTTGTGCAAGAATTATACAAAATGTTTCAGTAACCTATTCTGCACAGTAGTTGGTAATGGACAATGATGTAAAACAAGGGAATGAAGACGAAATCAAAACAACAGATGGATATCCCAAAATGCCAGAGAGTGGGACATATAGATTAACAGGCAGGCAGACAGAGGCCCACCTCTGGGGAAGGTAGGTTCATTGGAAGCTGGCTGTTAAGGGGTTTGGTGAGTAGCTTGTCCCCAAGGATAGTGCGCAGGTGTCGGGCCATCACGGTCTGCTGTTCCACTGTGCAGTGGTTTTCCAGCGAGAGGATCAGGGGGTAAGAGGACGCCTGTGGCGAAAGGAAAGTCAAAAGAGACTTAGCTGGAAGGTCGTTAACTTTTTAAAATGCTGAATAACTAGACAGCTAGACAGCTTGCATAACACGTATATGCGGTAACACGTATTGACAAAACAGGTTTCAAGCCATGTTTAAAAAAACAATAAATAAATAATAATTTTTTCCCCTTTTTAATGGTCTGAATAAACCACGGCTTAGAACACAACAGTCGCCTGCTACGAATGAAACACAATATACGGGAAATATGTGACTAATGATGTGAAGAAGTCCAGCTCTTATCTTGCAGTGTCAGCATGGAAATATACTCCTCAATAGGGCATGGTAGCTCAGTATCTGTTACTCACGTTAACCCCTATACTATGGTACTTCTGTCACTCTGCGCTAATATTTGGGCGGCCAAAAAAATTATGATAATGCAAACAGTTCTCAAAAAAACTCAAGTATGCATGAGGGTATCAGCCGAATAACCTTTTTATTTGGCAAATGTCCATTCACATACACATGGAGTGCATGGAGTAGGTATTTACAGTTTTGAAAAAATCAGTTTGGTTTGGTTAAAAAAATAAAGAAAATCTGGTAATTTTAAATGTATAGAGGAAACATTTGCTGGGATAACACTGGATAGTATCAGTAGATAATTTTGAAATGAATGTGTTTTATAGTATTTTTTTCTGAAGGTAGCAGCAAGCCACACAATAATGAAATGTTCATTTTTTGCCACATAAATTAAAATAGTGGGCCCTATTCTCAAACGATTAAAAAAACTGATACCAAATATTTGGCTAACTGTACAGAGCCAACAAGGAGTCACTGGAAGTACACAAAATCTGAAAATATGGCATATTCATAAACATGAGTCATGAAAATTCAAATACTGGTTTTGAAAGATTCCTGTAATAAAACGAGTTTTATATTAACTGATCCTATTCATGAGTTAATCAACATTTAATGGTCATTTTAAAAGAAGTATATGCATGTTAATGTTGGTATGATAATTAAAAAAAATGTCTATATTAAAGTATACTGAAACCAAGCCAATTTTTTCCATTACTCCACTGTGTATAAATTTTCTGCTTCCCTGGGAAGGGAAAAATAAGATGAATGATTGACATAAGATGGACAAAAGTCAGGTAATGGTGCAAGGGGCTCACCTTGAAGGCGTACTCATTTATGGTCTCAATGACCTCCCTGAAGGGCACCTTAGAGGTGAAGGTGTGGCCGTGGTAGATGACAGGCTCACCCTTGTCGCCATCCCAGCAGTCCAGTTCCACACAGCGACATCCCTGGTTCAGAGCCCTGTGCATGCACGCACACACAGCGAGAGGAAAACACTGCAGTTTAATGTAGGTGGGGAGAATAAACAGGCAGCCACTAATGAGTATGTGTCACACACTTTGCACTACCACAGTTTATGAGGACACAGTGTATATGCTAAGAGGCGGCGGATAACGCTTTGTTTCTTTATTTTATAACTTATTTCAGTATATAAATATGAGAAGTCATGAACTTGTTTTAATAGAAAAAAAAGTGACAACCTGGAAATTTCATTGTCACTTACATAAATAAGGTATCAAGTGTTTATTTAAGATATGCAAAAAAAAAAAAAATCTTTTGTAAAGGTGCAAAGGTAAGTAAGATAAGGTTACCTGATGTATGGCTCAGTGCTACTGGCACCAGTCAGCTGGTCTTTGGTAAGGTAGGTGTTGTGGGAGGTGGAGATGTAGTAGTGAGCCAGCGGCCGGGTCATGTCCTGGTACACCTCAGAGTGGTCAGGATTGAACGCGTCATTCTCGCGAGAGAGCATATACATGGTGAAGCCGTTCGGGGTCATGAAATGGTGTTTCTGGGCTGTGCAGGGCAGACAGCAGACAGAGGCATTGGAATAGGGCTTTAGATTCTACAGCCAAAAGCAGGTGAGGCCAAGAGCAAAGGAATTCAGCAAAATAAATCAAATCATATATTTATAAATTTAAACATCATTAATAAACTCAAAAGATAAGTTTTTCAATTCTTAAATAACGTTTCATTTATGCTGCATTACTACATGGGCACACTTATCTCCATTAAGAGGGTTTGAATCTGCAAACATTAGGTGTTGGCAGTTGACGTGGAGCAGGTATAGACAGCAATGACGGATTCAGTCTGAATAGGCTGTCACAGGAACTGTGTGCTGCCAGGCCTACCCCATTCATTGAGCTCGTAAGTAAGGATAAGGCTCTGGGCGTGGACGAGGGAGGCGTCCTCTCCCTGCTCCTTGAGGAACTCTTGTAGCTCTGTCGTGGACAACACGCAGCCATTACTGGAAATTTGGCGGAACACGGAGTCCAGCTCCGGCCGGCGCAGCAATTCTCGGCAGAACTCCTCTATCTCCTCGTGTTCCAGCCGCCCGTCGGCTGAGCGGTCACATTTCTGTCAAAGAGAAGAGCACAGGCAGGGCTCGAATATGTATGCAAATACACATATACAATGCATAAGTATGTGGACGCCCCTTCAATTTAGTGGATTTGACTATTTCAGCTACACCTGTTGTGATAGGTGTATAAAATTGAGCACTCAGCCATGAAATCTCCGTATGCAAACATTGGCAGGAGAAAGGCCTGTACTGAAGACCTCAGTGACTTTCAGCATTCCAACAGTTCTTGTGCTGACGTTGCTTCCAGAGGCAGTTTGAAACTCGGTTAACACACACACACACACACACACACACACACACACACACACACACACACACACACACACACACACACACACACAC
>JAOVYW010005751.1:0-12018 GCA_025775045.1 Hiodon tergisus
AAGCTCACATATTGGGAAAATGTGAGGTTAGGCAGTAAGCAGAGGGAAAAATGTAACAGATGTGTCATTCCTGTGATGTGTCAGCAAGTGGTGTCACTGGGTGTCTGTCAGTGAGCTCCATCATTAGCACTGCACTGCCCCTGTGCCCCCTCGAATATTGTTGGACAAAGTTTGAGCTGTCAGTCTTCCTGCTTTAGCTCCCCAAGATCTTGTTCAAACAGGCAGAAAAACTCACTAAAACATCTGGAGAGGTATGTGGCCGTCAAGGCCCTTTTTGGAAGTCTCTGATCAGTAGAGCTGATGCTGAGGAAATGGGAGTTTATTGCAGCAAAGTTTAGGTCAGAATTTATCAAACTGTCAGGGGTATTTTCTGGATAGTTCAGCTATAACCAGCGAAAATCTGGGGTACGATGGGGCGTGACATATAACTCGCAACCTCAGGTGTGGCTTCTGGAAAATTCATCAGGAATGAACCTGTTTCCCCTGATAAATAATTCAAGTCATTGCTATTGCCAAGAAATCCGTCACAAAATTTTTCATTGTTGAGATCTGTTCTTCAGTCACAGAACAAGCCACAGTGCCACGCAAAGTTTTTTTTCAAGAGGTTTTATTAATTACCATGATTCAATACCACATTTAAATGCCAGTTTCACTTGAAACCATAGATACTGACAGTTCAGCCAGTAGATTGATAATCATTACACTACACTGATCATTACATCTTAACAATTTTTTGTGTGTTTTTTTTTGGGACAATTGTACTAATGTGTCTTCTTAATTCATAGCCATGAACCCAGTCAACACATGCCAGGAAACCCATTCTGGGTCATTTAACACACTGCTAGCCACACAGTCTGTATGCTGCCTTTTAATTTTGACAGAGGGGGCCATTATATTTTAAAAATAATTTGCCACCTAAAACATTGAGTGAAATCCCCAAATTGAAATGGGCAGTGTCATGGGAATTCTTAAAAGCAGAATTCCTTCAGTGGTGAGACATGGGTACAGTAAGCACTCAGACAGAATATCTATTCAACACAGATTTAATGCTAAAGCAAGAGTCTCCCCCTCCTAAAGAGCGAGAGCCCCGATCATTGGATTCACATCATACTTATACACATGAACAAACCAGTCAAAGAATGTCATAATTCAGTGGAAAAGTACAGCACACCCTTTGCAGTAACCTTCCACAGCACGCCTCACCCAGAAGAGGCCAGCTTAACCTCTCCTCCAGATATGGCTTCTGACCTTTAGACAAACTGGAGTCAAAAGAAGTTTCGACTCAAGATGTTCAGTCCACAAAGAGCATCTTATCTTGAGACTTCGCTCATGTCCAAGTTGCTAACGTCTTATATAATAAAACATTTTCACACAAGGTACAAAGGCCTTTTCCAGAAGAATATTATTTACTGTAACAACATTCATTCAGTCAACATTAACGTCATACGTCTTTGATTATTACCAGGAGAATTTACAATTCAAGATGTTATAGTACGTTTTGAGAAAACACTGGCATCGGATCATCATTGCCGTGCAGTGTAATTATGCTTTTTGCGCAATATTTAATGTTGAAAAATATTTTTTTCCAGTATAATTTGGTGGAATGCGCCGAGCTAGGCTAGTTTTTCATCCCAAGTGATTCATTCTTAACCCTCTCTCAGGTTCGAATGCTTTGTTCACAAATACAAAGTGACTTGTCATTTTAAATTCTTATTTTAAAATATCATTCACATGAATGCCTCTGTCCGGAATGCCCCTGTCTGCAGCTGAAGATACTAGCTTTATATTACATTTGAAATAAAAAGCAAAAGCTGAAAATAACTCATAGTCTATTGTAGCAATTTTCTGAGCGGGGCTAGAGCCCTTCAACCCTCACAACCTCAAGGTTTATGGTGGAATCACTCTTAACTTGTATTTGAGTAGGAAACCCTGTTGAATTTCCCGCCCAATGCTGGATAGTGCTCTGCTAACTGTGCACTGCCTCATGGGACTCCCACTCACTGCCATTAGTGACATGATGGAGTCTGCGACTCTGCGTCGTAGGGCTCACCCTGTACCTTTATTCTTCAAATCGAGTGGGGTTTCTTTTCCAATTTGGTCCATTAAGACAAATTAGAGGTACAGGAAATTTACGACCACTTTTGTGCATGAGGATAGAATAAATTGTTACTCAGCTGTACTATATTTGATCAACATTGCCAGACTAATGATATGGGTGACATTTAGACATGAGCACTTTCGTTTATGTTTGAAGTTAAAATAAATGTTTGCCAATTTAGTGCAATAGTAATAGCCAAGTTTTACATATAGAAAAACCCTGTCATACACTGTGTTGTCATTATCAGATGTTTAATGTTGGATGCTTTACCAATATTTCATATGGATGAAATGTGTGTTTGTGGCTGCTGTCACTTTTATGTCCCACATGTACACATGTTCCAGATGGATACAGCAGCGTGGTCATGCTGTCAGAACTAGACAACAGTGCCCTGTGGTACAAACAATGACGCAACAAGATGAAACAAAATTCACAGCCATTTTTAGACATCAAAAATTCACACTGTATGTATTGTTTCATTCCAATTTCCATACGTGTGAAATGTTTACAAACAGAAACAATTAGATAGTAGATATATCCATTTCTTAGACGTAATCGATACAGCTCCTTCTGGTCATATTGAATTCATTCAGCATGTAATCAGCAGCACAAATACCCCACAGTGAGAAAAAACACCAGAAAACAGATGGCATCAGTAAACACACTAATACAAATATTAAACAGCCTGTACTCCCCATAATGGCTTCATCTATCCTATTTATTCATAATTTAATACATTTTCTTATCTATTCATTTCTAGTCATTTACTGGTGGAGAGACTTTGTTAGTTATTATCAATACAATGTGCTGTCGCTGTACAACCCTGTGAGTCATATAGGCAAAAATGCTTTCTATATTCGCTATAGTCATAGGTAGGACGTCGGTGCAGAAACCATAGCCCATATCATCCCAATAAATGGAACCAAACGTGCCAAAACTGGGCCATCTAATTAGATGGGCTTCATGATTACTTTCCAGTTCTGGAGTACTTTTCTCTACTGGTTCAACAGCAGTCCGCCCAAATGGGGTCCTGTACCTCAAGCACTTCCCCACCTGCTGTCAAGACCCAGAAATGAGTAGCAAACCAAATTAATTTTAAAGAAGAGCTTTGTTTTCTTGTTTTCATCAGTACCGAAGTCACTCTATACCTTATATTCGTCACACCCTCACAATGAATACGTCTTCTCGTGAGCAGATTTAAATTCTCTGTGAGTATCAGTACCTTCAAGCTATTCACACTTCCACTTTTTCAGGCGACATTGCACTTTAATTCTTAACACATGGAAACCCCGCCCTACCAGACTCCTCATGGTATATTTAGTCTCCCTTTCCTCTGCCACGGTGCAGTTGAGAAGAGACAGCAAACTGTTTGTTACCTGGTACCTGGTTTCTCTTAGCAGTGATGAATATTTCATAGCTTCATTTGAAGTTGTGAAATTTTCATTTAATATCGGGGGGGGGGGGGGGGTGTGAACATACAGTTTGAGAATTTCCTCACAATGATTCATAGGTGAAAGTTTATAAACAGTTTTAGACTTTTCTTACTGTAATTCCGAGCTGAACATGGGAAAAAAGGAAGTAAACTCCTGACTCCAGTGTAGTGGCAGGGTGAAGGGCAGCAGACATAATTGTAGATTTTGTGTCACCCACATAGGAGCCATGGAAAGCTGTGGGACACCACCCTCACAGGATGTCCAGATTATGACTGTTTAAACCCCACAGTCTATATGTAATGAATTAATGTATGCATTAATTCGAGAGTCTGAGTGAGAGCAAGTCTATAAGTGTTTGAGTGTTTGTTTGATGTATGTGTGTATAATTTTAATAATACCGTATAATAAATGTATACAAGAGTGGTGAATCCATAAAAGAATAACAAGGAGAAGATATCATAATATATTTTGGAAAGTTATCGGCAGCTGTTCCTTTATAAATACGAAATATTAACCATCACTAATGGGTTATTTCCCTAAAGAACCCAGAAAAATCTAAGCCAAATTCCACAAGATCCCACCTGATGCCATGCATCATAAATCTTTTAAAAGCAAGCAAGTCAGATATTATTGTTCTTTTTTCTTCTTCAGACACAGAACTGTGGGGTTCAGACTTATTACCCTCTTAATAGTGTAGAGAATTATGTGTATAATAACGTATAAATGTACTGATACTATTATGTGTCATTTACTGTACTTTTTTGTAAAAAAATAATTAATTCAAAAATTTTGTAGGGATATTGTGTGCTAGCTAGCCTGATTGCAGTCCAGTAAGTCCACGGAAGTGACTTGCATTACCATTCCTCAGATCAGAAGCCTTCTAATTTTCAAGAAAAAGATTCTGTTTTATTGTTGTTGAAAATAATTTGTATGTGCTTTTGTGTGTCTTATGCCATCACAGGAAAGCAGGTATCAGTGATTGCAGCTTTGTCACTGGTATCTTTATTATACTCTGGCTGGAGCTAATGGCTGGGTCTGGCTTTCGAGCTGTGTGTAGTAGCATTACTCTGCGATTATCTGGCAAAAACGTTAGAGGAGCATCTGCCCCCTCCTGCTTTTCTGTCTCTCCAGCCAGAACAGGAACCTTTCAGCACCCTGTGAACCAAACTTGCTCAATTTCAGGCAGAAAAACTTTGGAGGGTTTTGGAGGACAGGAGGAGGGTCCCTCCTCAAAAGTGGCGGACACCAAGGCGACTGTGTCAGCCCTGCCTTTTCTGCTTAGGGAGCTCATGCTACTTATGCCTAGGTCTACAGATGCGTTGGGTCTGGCTTAGCTTGCCTCAGCAGAAGAAAGCTTCTATGTCTTCCACGACCAGCCTACAGCAAATTTCTAAAGCTCTCTCCATTCATCCTGACTTGGCAGAAGATTTAGTCCTCTTGGCAGCACCCGGCTTCTACCTCAGCCATTACACGATGCAGTGAATCACTGTGCAGTGTGCAGGATACAGATAATATGGAGCTCGCCCACTTTCCACTCTTGGAGTCTGCGGTTCCAGCACTGGGACAGCCTTCCAGGCTGGAAATGATATCCTAACAAGGAGTACCTCATTAAAATGGGCTATTTCACCGTCTTCAGCTCTGGAGGCCTTAGCCCCTATCAGTTTCCTCTTGCAGAGATTCAGGCTTTGTTGTGCAAGAGAGCTGTTTGCATAGGCCTAATGTCCTGTCAGGAGAGGTTCTGGACAGCATGGAATGGAGGCTCAACTCTCAGGTGATGAATCTGGAATACTCTATCTGGGATCCGCCTGAGGGAACTACTATCAGGAAAACATCAATCTGTTTTCCCACAGGTAACATTGACTCCATCCTCCCTTAAGAATATCCAGCAGGAACAAGCTAAAGCATTACTGATAGCCCCATATTGACAGCTTTTTAGGTGTCGATAACTTCTGCTAAGCATGTTAGTTTCTACCATTATCTGTGTCCAGTTCACTTACTCTTTTATATGTGAACCAGTCTATACAGGTTGAAGCTAGAGGCTTTCTGACCGCCACATTTTCATTCTGAAAGGGACTGTAGTACTAAAAGTCAGAACAGCTGTGAAATACTTAGGCGTTATTCATGGTTGCTTTTTTCATATTTGATATATCTGTCTTGAAATGTTTTTTTTCAAATCATTTAATCCGCCCGCCCAAAAAACTTGTGTCCAAACCAATGTTCTATAAAAGCATGTCAAATGCGCTCTCATGAGATTTAGCATATTTGCTCGGATATCTCTTGGTTCAGATAATTTTTTGTTGATGGTTGATGGTTACTATTTCAGGGTTGGTTTTGATAATAACCCAACTTTATCACTAGCGGAAATGCAAAACTTTCTGCTCTTCACTCATTTACTGGTAGATCTTGCTTTTCATTAGTAACATCATACATTTTTTTGGACCTCACTGTTGCCTGGACTTATGGCTCTCTCCACGTTCCCCCTGCCTGAGAACCCAGACACATCATCATAACCCCAGGCCCTACAGGAAGTGAATGCTATTAGATAACATATAGTGACTGAGCCATTCTTTGATTCAGCCTAATTCACTTCAAGGAGGAGAGCTGTCTTTCAGCCGGTGAAGGGAGAGGAAAATAGTAACTTGGCCAGTAATGTAACAGTAATATGTGTGTTGTATCGGCATACCAATTACTGGAGGCAGTATCCTTTCTATAACATGCCTCACGACTGCTGGGGCTCACACCTGTCATCTGTATTCTTCACTCTCTCCTGTCTGCTCATGACTCCAGTCGGTCACATTTTTGCTGGTGGCTTCAAGCTCTCTCTTTTCACAGCTGATGATATCGTCCCAGTAGATTTCATTGTCTTTTACACCACACTTACCCTATGTTTACTTGCACCTTCTATTCACCAACACCACAAATACTCTCACCTTCTATTGACTCACACCACACTTACTCTCCCTTTTATTCACTTACACCACATTTACTCTAACATTCTATTTACTTACCCCACATTTAGTCATACTTTCTATTCACTTACGCCACATTTGCTCTCACCTTCTGTTCACTTACACTGCACTTGTCCCCCACATTTACTCTGACCTTCTACCCACAGACATCTACTCATATTGTCTGGCAGGATACGCCATGGGTAATCACACCACATGGTGAATCTAATACTATATATATATATCAGAGGGAAGACAGGTTTGAAAAAACATCCTCCTAGTCCTGGTCTGCTATAGCCGGGATAGCGGAGTTTCTCTCAATGGCAACTCGTAAGACTCAGATTTTACTTCTGCTTCCCTCTCTCTTGAGTAATAGCGGCTTGCTCTGCTGCAGAGCCTTCCAGCATCCCTGATTCGCTCTTTGCTCAGGGAAGATTTGCATAGGCCGGCCCATTAGTCATTTCCCTCCTCTTTTCCCCCCTCCTGTCCCACTCTCTCCGCTTAGTTTCACCTGAGCCAAGCGTTCCTGTGCTCTGTCTCTCTCAGTGCCACGCTCCTCTCGCTCAGCCAGCAGACCCTCACAGGGGCTGCGTCAGTGTACGCTTGCACAGCTCTGAGGGTTAATAAGCTCCTGAGTCCCCCACAGAAAGAAGAAGAGGAGAAGCAGTGGAACAGAGACACTTCTGGTTGATGTTTGCTGCGTTGCGCTGCTTCAGGGGGGAGGAAAGAGCCTGTGGTGCTTGGAGGGGCTCTGTTTTGGGAAGCACTCCTCTGGCACATCTGTGCCCCTGGCTGTGACACTCCACACAGCCAGTCCAGCTATAGCAGCAGCACAAAGAAGAGGAAGCAGCAAGCACGATCAAAACAACTTTGGACAAGTTGTGGTCGGAGAGGGGGAGGCCGTACGGGTCCTGCGATGAGGTCTTCCCCGTCATGAACCTGCCCTTCCTTGATTTCTTTCTCCCTGTGTCGAGTGTCTGCGAGCCTCTCGACGCCCACGATGCTTCCCTGGATGTGGTCTCTGGCCCTGGGATGTATGGTGGGTTCGGCGCAGGGCACGGATAGCTCCCTGCGGGCATCTTCCTCCCTGCACATGTCCGTGCCCATTTCCATCTACCGCTCCCCCGCCTCCCTGCGGGGCAGCCACGGTGAGTCCTGTGACGGACAGCGTAGTCTCTCCTTGCTTTATTTGAACAAAAATCCCTCTCTGATCCCCAGGAGTCATAACAGGTTATGGTAAAGTGACTTATACAAAGCAACAGCTTGGCTTTATTAATGATTAGAGAAATTGTTTGAGCTGTGGAGTGCCGATACACAGGGGAGCCAGATGGAAATTGGTTTGGGGGGAGGGTTGTGGTGGCAGTGATAGGATTTGTTTAGTAGGGTTTATCATGCTATATATCTATAGGTTTGTGGTTTAATTGTTTAGCTGTTAGAGGAGCTCCTCATCCTCTCAGGGACGCAAGAGCAATTAATTCCTTTGGAGAAACAAAGAAAGGTTAGACACTTCATGCTTTTACATTATCTCTCTTTGTGTTTAATGTGTTGGAAAACTAGTCAATCGACTTGTTTTGAGGGGACATTTTAAAAAGCATGTATTAGTATTTGAGTACAAGACCTAAACAGTTCCCTCCATGGCTGTACTGAATTTAGTGAGTTATTTATTTATTTATTTATTTATTTATTTATTTATTTATGGTGTCTCTGAATAGGGCCAAAGTAATTCACATTTTCTGAATGGCCCAAGCCTGTAGGTTTTGTTTTGTTGGAGAGACATTTATCACTAAAGGGGGTTATTTGTTCATTTAAGAAGAGTCGCAACCTCAGCTCTTTGCACTGCATGTGGTACTAAAAAGGGATGTGGCCTCTTCTCTTATTGAGTAAACAAGTCTTTTTGACTAGCAGAAAGGATAATTACCTAGAAAAGAGAGGATGCTGTGGAGGGCTTTTTATTGATTTGGTTCTGACTGCTGTTGCAATGTAAGGAAAACTTTTGGCTCAAAGCATCCCATTAGTGATTTTTGTCATTTCCCCCCAACACTTTGTTACTGGCTGAACCTTTACATACACACAAGTACAACTGTGGTAAAGAAGATATGTAGAAGTTTTACTCAGCTGTTTTACTGACTGGTATTTACTAAATGACTTAACAATCTAAAAGGTGGTCAATTGCATGTCTGACGTCTTGTTGCCTTACAGCTGAACATTAGATTGTTAAACGTAAATTTTGATTTTGCAATATAGTTTTTCAAAAGGCATCGGAAGCAATCTGCTGCATTTCTGATCAAACCTTTTACAGTGAAGAATACCGTAAAAGAGTAGTTAGAGTACTTGATGTGTGGAAAACAAAGGGCTGTCTTTACACACTTCCATTTTATTATTTTTAAAAAGTAATGTAAAAAACAATGTACGCTTACACTCCCCCTTGATTCTGGGCTACGAGCTTTTTCATCCCTCCTGAAAGAAAATGCCTTTGGAAGGCTTTCCCCCTGAAATGGCTAAGCAGTTACTGAAACTGAAACGAAAAACTACTGCCTCAAATTGCCTACATTTTTTTGGAATGTGCAAACAGACCAGGTATAACTAAGGCAACAAGGCATGTTTCTTATCACTTCTCCACTTTCAGAAGGAAAATCTGTGCACAGTTAAACAATAGATTGTACAGCTTTGAAGTCTCTTTGAATTCGAATCAATCCTGGCTTTGCTGATGGAGGTCCTGACCAAACTGTCCAGTGGCTCACTCAAGCACTGTTGTTCAAAATATGGGGCAGGTTGGCCCTGCCTCAAATGTGAGGATTAAATTTATTTCCCTGGCCCTTGGCCATAAGATTAATTCCCTTGATAAGTGTATGATAGTTGGGAGAGATATCTGAGGAGGGTGACTTCCATTACTATCTCCACATCTCTTTGCATTAAAAACGGGAACACACAGAACACAAAGTAAAGGGAGTCATCATCTTTGTGCAATCTGTGTGTTTTCGTGTGGTCAGAGGGTTTAAAAAAAATCAAACATAATTAGGGAATTAATTGAATTACTGATCTCTACGATCCATGGATATTGAAATCAGAAAATTAATTAATCCCTGGTTGTGAAGACCATGACACTGCCCTGTGTGAAGTAATGCACATAATATTAGGCAGTTCTATAAAATTGAATTCATAAAAAATAAACATTTTAAACAGTACTGTCAACGTTATTCCGGTATTTTTATATCCAGTGCAAAATAAACCTGTACAACAGCACTGCAATGGAAGGCAGTCCAAACGCTGGTTGTGTGAAGAGTCAAAGCTGCTCTAGTGCTTACACCCAGTCCCAGAGGCAGGCTCACAGTCTCGTACAGTGGTCTCATGTCCCCTCCCTGTACCAGTGGTAGGTCTCACCATCTCTCACAGTGGTCTCATGCCCCCTCCCTATACCAGGGGCAGGCTCACCGTCTCTCACCATGGTCACATGCCCCCTCCCTGTACCAGAGGCAGGCTCAACATCTCTCACCATGGTCACATGCTCCCTCCCTGTACCAGAGGTAGGCTCACCGTCTCTCACCGTGGTCACATGCCCCCTCCCTGTACCAGAGGCAGCTCCTTATTCACTGTAATTCATTTCTTCTTTCATTGTTCCTCTCTCACCATGGTGTATCGCACAGTGGTTTATGAATCCCACTTGTGCTATGGAATGGTATTCCGTCTGCGTTCTACCTGCTGGAGGAAGCCGTTTGTGATTTAATCCAAGTTACACTGATTGTTTCATTCTCTTCTTCATTCAAGATTAATTTCCCATAAATTAAGTTGTGCTTGTGTTGATTGGAATTGTGATTGGCTATTCTGGGAACTTTATTGACACGTAATGGCTAATTAATATAAGCACAATATACATCAATTGTTATTATGCCATCAAAAAAGAAGCTGGACACATGCTAATCGGGGATTTACTGATCTCTTCAATCCACTTGAGTAATCACATGAAAAGATGATATTTTGACATTGTTTTTATTTTGAAATTTTTTCTGTTTCCATCGATTTTTAAAATTTAATTCATAAATAGCTACTGATGACTGATTTTCTTTTTGTAACATATTTCAACTGACCTATCCACAGCCCAGTGGTTAGCCTGTAATCCCGTTTCATTGTTTCACTCCTGGAAAATGAAAACCATTTTTTTAACAACGACAAGATCAGACCCCTGTGAGTGTTGTCACATTACACTCCTCTCTGCTCATCTGGCTGAGGTCATCAACCATCAAGTGTGCTGTTCAGGATGCATAATAAAACAACAGTAGTGGGAGCTACTACTGTTTTATTTCTACTAGGTGGGTGATCAGGCACGTTGGCTGCTTTTGGAATCTACCACCCGTTTTCCATTAAGCCCTGAATAATTTTGCCTTTTTTGAGACCTATGACACCCCACAGCGCATTGATAAATTAAATGGGGATGAAAGAAAAGTTTAAACCTGTATCCACAGGATAAGGATGTTAAACAGCAGCTTCCAGTGGGTGGAGTGAGTGGAAACAAGATTTCATTTGCAAGGACCACGAGAGAGATAAAGATAGAGAAGGAGGAGGAGGAGAGAGAGTGAGGTGGAGCCTTCAGTTCCTCTGTGTTCCTCTGTAATATGCCATCCACTCCTGTATTTCTATATTTTGATTAATTTATTTCTCGACAAATAGGGCATTTCATCTCTTGTAGAATTGTGATTTAATTCATTCAGAAATGCTGTACAAATACAATTTTTTATGATTCTTATTGCTTAATTTAAACAAACTATATCAATTATGTTTTTTTGCCTGGTAAAAAAAAAAAATATCTATTTTGGCTTGAGTAATTATACTGCTGTTATATATTTAGCCCTGACCAGATTGCTAGAAACAAAGTTACAGCTTTGTAGGAAATATAAATAGGTAATTAGCACTTGCTCAGAAAATTCTCATTGCTTGGCATGTAGTCAGGTAACTAATAAAGGTTATTCATAAATGAAATTGTGGAATGGGTTATAACAGCTTAACGCTACTAAAGAACATGAAAATGTGAACACATTAATCAAACTTTCACAAAATAATCTGGAAATTTTTACAACCTACATATAGTTCAGGGTGAAAATAGAGGGCTTTTAATGAAAAAAGGCCTGTTTAGGGTTTAAGTCAAATTGGGTGGCCTGGTCTACTTAGTTCTTATATACACTATATGGACAAAAGTATTCGGACAACTATACTACAGGAGCTTTTATGACATCCCATTCTAAATCCATAGGCATTAATATCGAGTTGCAGCTAAAACAACTTCAACTCTTCTGGGAAGGCCTTCTACAAGATTTTGGAGTGTGTCTGTTGCCCATTCTTCCAGAAGAGCATTTGTGAGGTCAGACACTGATGTTGGACGAGAGGGCCTGGCTCGCAACCTCCGTTCTGGCTCATCCCAAAGGTGTTCAATAGGGTTGAGGTTAGGGCTCTGTGGTTAGGGCTCTGTGTTCCACACCAAACTCATCAAACCATGCCTTTATGGACCTTGCTTTGTGCACTGGGGCACAGTCATGCTGGAACAGAA
>JAOVYW010005756.1:0-12014 GCA_025775045.1 Hiodon tergisus
TTGTGTGTGTGTGTGTGTGTTGGAAAATTGTATTCCAAAACATTTTGTATAAAATGTATTTGCAGGTGAGTTTGAACTATTGCAGTTATATTCCATTGGTTTAGATTGAAGCCTGGTTATATTGTGTAGCTAACTGTTTACCAATTATTTTTGTTTATTTGTGGTGATTAGCCAGGAGACAATTTTGACAAGGATTTTTGGTGCCCTCTGTAAACTATGATGCGTAGATACAACAAGTCTTACAGGGTGAAGTCTTCAGAGTTAACTAGCATAGCTCTCTCTCTAGCTTTCATCTAATGTTTAAAATTGATGTCCTTAAAGTAGTGCTGTGGATGTTCAAGCTGACTACATTCAATTATGAACCCTTGCACATCCCTGTTATCACAGCACCACAGTTCAATGTTACCTGAAAAATGTACAGCTAAGGATATAACTCTGAGTGTCATTTATGGTATCATTAATAGACAATGGTGTTTTCTCAGCAGTGAATGTAAATGTGAGATATTTGAAGCATCGCAATCTATCATTGGGGTGCATCCAACTCTGCGCCACTGTAAACCAATATATTTTGTACCAACTCTGGAGTTACATTATAGTATATAAGGGGCTAGTATACTGAAGAACTGTTTGGTTTAGAAAGCAGATATTATAATTTCTTGGAATTTTCAGTTGTTTGCAAATGGTCAAATGGTGATTATCCGCAGGTATAGAGCTACATTGAAGCTGAATGGAACAGTTTAAATGTAATGTCTTCCAAACCTGGGCTCTTAAAAAACAGCTCAACTTAGGCGGTTGCTAAGCTAGATCACCCTTTAAATCTATAGAATCTTAATAGATTTTTTGCTAAATAATTTTTTTAACAGGGTAATTCAGAATTGTTCCATGGAAACAAGTCAACGTTAATACGTGTATAATAAAAGTCTTATCCTCTACTTCCTTTCCCGGGGAAAAGAAAAGCATGCTTGCTAGCCTTTCATTTAGCTTATTTATTTTCCTTCAATCCTACTTGTACCTTAGAGCAAAATGATGTATGTCACTTTTATGTCAAAATGATGTCACTTTTTATTATTTCAAAATACATTTTAAAAATCCATTGTATTCAGGCTCTGTTGTATTAACCCTGTGCTTTCCATTGTCTTTTTAGTCCTTTTTGTCTAGGGACTGGAAATTGACAATTAACTCAGCAATAACAGCAATCATGCCTGGCATCTAAACTATGGGCTTCCAACATTTAGTACATTTATAGTTAGCTGAACAGATCTCTACTACGATTTGTCACTTGAATGCACAGCTCCGAGCTGAGATTATTGGTGTAAAATTGAAGATTGTGTTGTCATCACATCAGACGTTGACGCAAAAGAAGAAATAAACAAACTAATGAAACCTTTATTCATAACTTTTAATTTGGATTTTCATGTTTTGTTTTGACCTTTCATATTTGTCATGTTTTCGCACTGACTTGCCTACTGAGAACTGTTGTAATCACTGCTCATAAGGCCTCAGTACCTGAACCCCGATTAGCAATAACTGGCTCCCAGCGGGTGCCGTTGGGTGTGTTCTGGTCCGGTTCTGACAGCTCCACAGACAAATGTCCCACACAATTAAACCATCTGTCATATCAATGAGAACACGCTGAGATGCTTGTAACCATCCTGTACAACTTATTTTCACTACCTTCAGCTGAGATTACAGTCATAAGGGCCTGTATTAAATGCACATCACTATACTATGATATACTGGTGGCAGTCGTTTCAAATCTACATTGGATGTGGGTGGGGAACCAGGAAAAGCATGCAGTTCTGGGACTATGTGATTGTAGAGTGACCCATTTGGCCATAGCAGAGTAACTGCTACCACGAGAGCAGCTGCCAGTGAGAGTTTGCTGCAGGCTCCCACAAGGAGCTGTTTTACTGGCTGGTGGACACGTGATCCAGGATCATACCTGCTTCCTAGTGGAGCAGGTACAACAAAGAAGAAATTTGGGAATATTTGCAGTGGATCAAACCTACAAGTGCTTCTAGGTGAAGGAAAACATACCAGAGATTGGCCTGGGGAAAGGGACCTTGTCTGTGAAGTACCTTCATTCCTGAATGCATCACCCTTGAACAAATCAACAACACAGAAAATCTGGTTTATCTCATAAGGGAGGGCTAGGGACTTATTCCCACTATACATAAGTCAGTGTTTTTTGTCAGTGTTTTTTTTGAGAAATGTTCCCCTTTGTCCAGGCCTCTAAACTGCATTGTATCCAAGTTGTCATGACAATTTAATAGATAGCGCTATCTTATGTTGTTATGAGTGGTTGATTGCCTGCTTTTTAATGTTATTGTGGGGTACAACTTATCTGCAGTCACCAAACTACTAAGATCCACACAAGTTGTATGTCCAGTAGTAATCAATTCAAACGTGATGAAAGGCTTTGCATCTGCCAGAGCAGGGTGGAGGAAATGTATAAAAAAGAAAATGTAGAGCATAAACACATAAACACTTCATTTTGCATCGGTGATTTCAACCTGTTGGAAATAACAGTGATGGACAAAAAATTATAATATATATGTGGCATGCCTGGGCATGCCCGGTCCAGGGGTGGTCACAGACAGGGGGATGAGACCATCAGCCCAGCTCTGGGCGTGTTCCCGGGGCTTGATGATGTTTCCCCAGGCTGTGTGCCACAATATACATTTGGTGGTAAATAATACAGTTATCCTATCACCCATGAAGGATCACCAGCTTTTCTCTTGCATTCCATGTTTCGCCATGTGATGGTTGCATCTTCTTTGATACCCTTCCTTCCAGAACTTTAGTGATTTTTTAATGCCTTTAATAACCCTTACTTCTAGTGTCACTTCAGGGTTTCAGTTTCTTCATAAACAAAGTTAAGCAAGGTTTTGAGCTATTCGATGGTTCACATAAATCATCCGCTCCAGGGTGTCAGCTCTCCTGAATAAGGGTTTAAATTATGTTGGATTGCATTTCGTGGCTAGAAGGTTCATTTCTATTGTTTTTAATTATCGGGAGTTGAGTGGTGTGTCCAGGAAAGGAACAGTAGCCTGAAACTCACCTGAATCTTTTGGCTAGGAATACGAGTGATCAAAAATGTCTTGGGTTTGGTGCTTGTCTCCATTTATTTTGTGATTTTCTCATTTTATCTTCGATGTTGACATTAACGTAAATTACGGATTTGTGTGATTTCACCTTATTACAGGGGTATGTAAGCTAAACTAAACGCTTCAGAGAAAAAAATGTCTGTTCATCATAAAGCCAGGTTCACTTTTTAAATGAAAGAGTTTAATGGTATGATTTAACTCAAATTCAGTTTGTTTTACAGATCATAAAAGTGAATTGTTCAGTAGGCCTAAATTTTTTAATCCCAAAAGAGAACAAGTGCAAAAGAGAGAAATTGACTGATCTTACTAAGCTTCTGTAGGCCTATACCCAATACCAAAGGGATCACAAAGTTAAAAAAACTGTTAACCTGTCAAATGGGAATCCAATGAATGAAAACATTGATTGTTATTGTATTTGCCAGCCTTTTTTTTAAAATCAAATACTGTGTAAGGTTTTCATAAAATAAACCAAGGCTTATGCTGGTACTGAGAGAGCTTCGATTTTTAAATGCAGGCCTACTCCCCCCTGCAACAAAAATTTTATTTCCTAAATCAAGTTGAAAGCCAATTACAATTTTAAAGGAAGTCTGCTTATTGCTTATTTATTTACCTAATGATTACATCAGGATTACATTTGTATCTTGCTTACTGCCTATGGTTGGCACTAAAAGCCAAATATTCTCTGAAAGAAATAAATTAAAGTAAAGCAAAGTTTCAGTATAAATAAAATACATGAATAACTTTTTCTTGTCAATCTATCCGTTTGATTCATCTTCATCCTCATCTGAATGAAATACAAAACACAGGATATTTCATGCTACTTGATTACTCCTAAAATCAAGTAATAACCATATCTGCTTCTTGTACAATGATGCCACTTACAATGCAAGCCATGCAGTATTAAAATATAGTTGACCATGGCTAGAGTGAATTAGCAACGTTGAGTGATGCTAATTATATGTAACATCAAAGTCATGCAGATGGTTATGCAACTGCCCTTTGTTGTGATCATGCAGTGCTGTGCTTTTGGCTAGAATTATAGTACTTGGAAGTTTTCATCTTGCCCGAAGGCTGATGAATGCACTTGTCCAAGTGAAACCACTGTGCAGCCTGTCCCTAGAAGAGACATTTAAAAAAAGACGGAAAAGAAGGAAAAATTTACCACAGGGCTTTGTCCTCAAAAGAATACATGGCTGAGATGGCAGACTTTAAAAATAGACCATGCACAAATGCAGTTAATCTAGACGGTTTAGTGGTGAGCGTGCCACCTTTAAATGTTGAATATCTTAACTATTACTGTAAAAGATTAATTTAATGCATATTTAATCTATTTAAAAAAATGTATTTTGTATGTTATATTGTTATTGTAATAATAATAATATTTTTTATTTCCTTATTTATCCCATCCATTTTCTGGAGCAGCTTATCCAATTTAGGGTCACCAGAGCCTAACCCAGCCGGTACTGGGTGTGAGACAGAGAACACCCAGGATGGGAAACCAGACCCAACCAGATCACAGGTCTGTTTTCAAGTGTGTCGGGTTTTCAGGTACAATATGTTGAACCAGCCAAAGGCTGAAAATACCTTAAGAAAAAGTTGAATTGGTGTAGCCAACATACATTTTGTCCTGTAAGTAAAGTAATTATGTCCACTCTAAAAGTGTTTGATATTGCCTGGATGTCAGCCATTAACAAACAAACCCAATAAAACGTCCCTGACAAGGAATTTGTTTAAATGACATCAGAACTTCTGCAGTACATGACTTAACTGTTTAACTGACCCTAAAGCAATAGTTTTACACTAAGTCAAAAAAGTCAGGGGTTCATGGAGTCCATGGTAATGCTGATATTTAGCAATTTCATTACACATCACATATCCATTAATAGATACAGTACAGGGATTAGTTTTTTAAATGCTTTTATTTGGCTTGGAGTATCAGAGGGCATTGCTCCTGGCTATTTGAACAAGCTTGTTGAACCCCCCTTTGGAAAAGCATAATAGAGTTTAGTGTTTGTGAGGTACAACAGAAAACATCTGTAATGCATTTTTGTGTGTGTCTTCAAACTCAGTAACTACAGTAATTTACAATTAAAAAATATTTCTCTTCATAGTGATTAAAAAACATTTTCAGTGGTTCGTCTTGCAATGTTTTTTTAAAGCTTTTTAAAGCTAGGTAGGTGGAGCCAGGTATGTTTTTATCTCTTTCAACACAACGTTCAGTTCCCATTAAATGAATAGTACTAGTAAAACTATCATTTAGTGTGGTATGTAGATGGAAGGGGCACGACATAAACTTGGTCTTCAGTGTAAACAGTCTGAGAGAGTTCAAAGAGTACCAAGCTAAGAAAGTGGGGGGGGGGGGGGTAACTCTGGTTTGAGTAGCACAGAAAGTATGATTGAAATTATGTTAAAGTGTTAAACTGCAGTGTTTTGTCCTATTGTTTTTATATATAGCATTGTTTTTTGTATTGGCACACAGAAAACAAAAGCTGGAGAAAGTGTGTGCTGTATCAAAAGTATAACTTTTATACTGCTAATTCAATGCATTAAAAAATGCATTAACTAGATAGATGAGTATTAAGACTGCAAAAATTGCTCTTTGAATTCACTTCTAGAATATTCTAAACCAAGATATTTGTATTTTGTGTGGACAATGGGCTATATGTATAAGGCAGAGATTTAAGTTGGTGAATCATTTGCAGTCTGAATAATGGCTCCACATAAATCAGAATAAGGCGACAGTAATAAAACTTACCATCATTACTTCACTTGACAATCAATTAACATACAAGATTCATATCTCATATTCCAATAAACATGTGACGTTTAAATTGAAATGTCTAGAAATAATAATTACATCTACTTTGTGAGGTGGCCCCTCTAACATATATCAACTATTAGTTTTACTCAGCTATGACTCAGAAGTTTCGCTGTGAATGTGTTTCATGGGTACAAGATATCAGAACACATTTACTTCTCTCCGCAGTTATTTTCCCAGTTTTCACTGTGCGAACGGCCTTCAGTAATCTAGCCAACTCCCTACGGCTGAAACCTCACATCATTTGAAATGATTAATTATTCACTGGAATTTGACCCGCATGGTCTATGGGGTTCTTCCCCCATATAGGAATATATTTCGACCCTGAGAATGTTTATTTTGTGTAATCTAATGAAAACGACAAGCAATTATTTCCTCACAACTTCTGCACTGCATGATGAATAATAACTTTTACAAAGAAAAAGTGCTTTCTTTATTCCCATAAGAAAATTCTTTCAGATCTATTAATAACAGTTTTAGTTCTTATTTATATTAATTAATACTATACTAAATGTCAATACTATATTAACATACTTATACTATGTTATAGTGGAATATCAAATGTCCTGCAGAGATGAGAGTTGTTTAATGACTGGATAAGTTCAAATATATTGGGTAAAAAGAAAGTGTTAAATCCAAAATATTTTGCATTATTTTACATAATCATTGAATTTTTGACATTGAAAGGGTTCATTCTGGTACAACAAAATTTTTACCCAAACAGGAATAATATAAAATTTGACATACAGTGTCCACACTGGGTACCCTGGGTAACTTAAGGCAACTTTATCAGACAAGGAATAATTTATCCTCTTATATACCCCACAAGACAGTTCTCACCAAGGCATCACCATGTACGGACAGAGCACATCAGTTAACAGTCTTTGTTAATGGAATTATAAAAGACCTTTGTGTCCTAAAGAAGTCAGGGGCGTATACGAGATCATTTTGAAGAAGAGGAGACTTTGGGTTAAACTTCAAACTGCTTTAAATTTGACACCCTCTTTACAAATCAAATGACTGTATTCAAGTGAACATCAAAGAGCACTGTGGAAACTTTATGTTTCTTCCTTAACACATATCTTGCTTTATCTCCCACTCAGTCAGCTCTCAGTGATTTTGAATGACTTTGGAGAAAGTAGATGTCAAGTTCTGCGTAGCGTACAAAAGAGGGTGTTGTACAACAAAGGTTATCATGATGGGGGTACACTGTAGGTGGCTGTTTAAATGGTGCTCCTTAAGGCGTTGCAGCACGTGACTCTGAGGGCCGAAGACTTGGATAGGCAGTCATTTTCCGTTTGGACAGGCAGTCATTTCTGTTCGGCGAGAGGAGATTGTTGAAGACAGCAACACCTGGGTTCTAGAGAAAGAAAGTACCTTTCTGTGGGATAGGATTAGTGAGGTAAAAGAATGTATTGGAATGTATTTTATTAATATTTTATTATATTTTAAAAACTTGTTTTTTTTTTTTAAACATCTTATCTTAACGATAGGTCCACTTCTAGTGATGATACATAATAAACATGCTATTGAAAATGAATAATGTCATTGGATAACAACATCTTCGGGGATGTAAATAAAGATTGTGAAAAGATTTTGGTCATTAAAAACATTGTGCATACTCTTTAAACATAAACAGATACAGTCGGCATCAAAGCCACAGGGACAAAAATCATGAACATTATCACTATCATAATCATTTTTATTTTTGTTATTAGTGGTAAATGTAGTATGTGAACAAAAACCTAGTATATGGAAAAGCCACCCCAGGGACCTAATCAAGCCCTTTTAGCCCTTCAAAAATGTTGCGTATGGGTGGAGATGGGGTTGTGGACTCTTATCACCTGGCCAAATCTAATGATTGCGAAAGCCATCGCACATTAAAAAAACTATGAGAAAAACAAAATTAATGCATGAGGGTAAGGTCCAAAACAGCTGAAGGTGTCTCTTTGACCACATGTACCTGCAAGCAAAACATACATACAAATAAATAAATAAATACTGTACGCCCTACCTACTCACGGAGTGCTATGAAGCATTGTCTCATTCAGTGTACTATATTTGTATATTCTTCTCTTTGTGATCTTTGTATTACAATATGTTTATTTCTTGTTACGTCCCATGATCCCATTTGTGACGTTGCTGATTGCATTAATCTATTGAATTTTTAAAGGCACAGTGCTCCATTACATCCAACCTGTCTACCATTGTAGTGAATATCTATAAACTGCAATGATAAGAAGAAGAACACATAAAAGTTGTGACCACTTAAAAAACTAAAAAACAATTAACATTTAACATTGATAGTTGTATTATTACTGAATTGGTTTATGATAACCTTCTTGAATAAAAATGTGATACAGTCAGTGCACGGCATGGTTTTGGCCAACAGGAATGTGGAAAGTGACAAAAACATGCACAAGAGCAGGAACACTCTCATATGAACAAACAAACTGGAACATGTCTGGTTCTGGATTGTATCATCCTGCAATATAGGAATTTTGTAAGAAAACTATTGTCAAAAATGTGTGTGTATTTATAAATAGTGATAATAGTCCACCCTACAAAATTATTAATGAATTAATTAAAAACCAAACTAAATAAAACGTAACTCCAAAAAACAATGGTGTATGAAATACACGTAAACAAAACACACACAACCTTACAAGCCTGAAATAATTATATTTATACACGCTCCGGGTTTCCGGGTCCTGTTTGACAGTCAGAATTATAAGCTGTATATGGTCAACAGCTGCTGTCTTGTGCCCTCCTATGTGTGCATTCAATACAACCTACTCCAGTGCACCGATAAAAGTTACATTCAGTTCTGTGATGAATAAATTGCGATGAAAAAGCATAAACTGCTTTACTTGTTTTGGTTGTATCCTTTTATATTATTATGCAATGTTAGTGGAAGGTTTCATTTGTGAATTAAATTCAGTTTAATTAAATGAAATATATATACATTTTATCAGTAATGGTGGTGAATTTAAATCCTATTGAATTCTGGAAGGACAGGCAGTTTTGTAACAAATGGTTCCATCTTTGCCAAGGATTAAAACTCTAGCCTTTGTAGGGTGACCAGTGATTTTGGTTAGAAAAGGATAATAATTGTATAACCGTTAAAATACATAAATTTGTTAAAACCTTCACAGCCTTTGTAGGGTGACCATTGATTTTGGTTAGAAAAGGATAATAATTGTATAACCTTTAAAATACATAAATATTTTGAAACCTTGAAATTGAAAATCAATATATTTTGACTCAATTTGCAAACCGCTAACATGATTCTAATCAACCTTTTTCATTTGGTTTTTAAAAGAATGCACAAAATTTTATTATATTAAAAAATGAGGCAATTTGTTTGTAATCATTTTTCTTTTTAATTCTGGAAAAGTAGATTACCAATGGCGTATTAGTGATATTTTTCCCTTTCACAGACAACAATTACATTATTTTCATGAAATATTTCCAATTCTGACTTGAACTAAACAGTGCCACAGTTAACATTAAAATGCCTACGAAATACCCTGAATATTTAGACACTATTATATTTTTGGTTTAGCTAATTGAGGCTGCTATATAATTATTTCAACTTTTTTTGCCTCCTTTTGTAATTTATATTATTTTGAATAATTGCAATGATCTAAATATTCTTTAAAACAATAAAAAGCATTACCAAATCACAGTAGTCTGCTTCTGTCAGCTATTATTCCCTCTGTCTCTCTATCCATGATATTCTACACACCACAAAGTGGAGAAATATAACACTAACATAAGATGCACACATCACCACCCATTTAGTATCATAGATTTTCAGTTCAAAGCAAACCATTTTCTAAAAAAAAACCTAATAAAAAGTCTCATAAATTAGTAGCATTAGCATAAATTAGATTGAGCGCTATTGACCAATGCCCACCTAAGATGGCATCCTAAAGTGCAGCGATGACTATGATTCAATCATCTATTCTACAAAAAATAGAGTAAAGCCATTGTAGATATGCAGTACACAATATGGACATGTAACAAAGACTGAAACAAGGTAGGAACGGGGGAGTAAAATAAGATATTAAGAATTAAAATGATAGCAGTTAATACAAAATAAAATTAGAGTTTGATGTAAAGCTAGCTTCACATTTTGGTTTAAATCTTTTCATTGAAAAAATAGGTTTCTTCCTTATTCCAATAAAAGTTTAAATTAATGTGTTTCTCTGAACAACCAACTCCATAACCAAAGTATATCAACAATATGAATCAGGTTCAAATATAAATGTTATAATTCGGTTGATATCATTGACAATATCATTACCACAGAGAGCATGACTGTCATTCCTTGCAAAGGTTTCCTCACTGAGAGATATGCCCATTCTTACAAATCCTAAAGCATGTGCAGAAAGGAAAAAAACAAACAAACAGGAACATTTTAGTCCTCCAATGGCTAGATGGAGCTGCGTCGCTTCATGAGTCCCCTGAAAGTGGAGAGGCTGTGCAGGCCAGTGGACACTGAGCTGATAGCTGAGCATTGCTGCAGGCTGCACACACACCCGTTGGAATGGGGGTCAGTGAAGGCCTCGCCCTGCTCCACGTAGGTATCGGAGGTGGACAGGTCTCGGGGGATGATCATCGGGATAGAATACTGCAGCTTCTCCCGACTCTTGTACCACAGACATGAGCACATGGACTGGAAGTGCATCACCTCGGCGTAGACGTTACGGAGGCCACGCCCTGCGGCACCGCCCGAGGAAGACGAAGGCGGGTCTGGGACGGAGCAGTGGTTACTGGCCGGCCTGCTGCGAGACAGCAGGGCCCGGTGCTCGGCGTCCCGCTTCTCGTCCTCAGCGTTCATGGTCATGAAACGCAGCACCACCAGATTGAGGAAGGCCCCAATAACAGTAAGGCCTGTTAGGATGTAGATGAAGCTAAAAGCCACGTACTTGGGGTTGTTCTGCAGAGCGTGATCTTTCTGCAGCGCTACGTAGTCCCCGAAGCCGATTGTAGTGAGCGTGATGAAACAGTAATAGTAGGCGTGGAAAAAGCTCCAGTCCTCGTAGCGGGAGAAGGCGACCGCCCCTATGCAGAGTGTGCTGATGCAGGAGAAAAAGCCAATGGTCACCATGTTGGCCATAGAGACCTCGGTCCGCCGCAGTCGAAGGCACTTCTTGAGTCGGTGCAGCAGGTACTTGACAAAGGTGTTGATCCTCTCACCAAGACTCTGGAACATCACCAGGGTGAGAGGGATCCCCAGGAGGGCGTAGAACATGCAGAATACCTTTCCGCCATCCGTGCTCGGGGCGGCATGCCCGTACCCTGAAATAGGGGAGAGATAGGAAGCAGCTGGTCAGTCATCACCACCAAATAAAGTACAATGTTTACTTGGTTATTCTTAGAACTGTCAAAATCAGAATTCAGAGTTACCCAATCATGCTGTGTACTCTTAACAGCATGCAGGGAATTTGAAAATGCTACAGAGCACACCAAAAACAAGTCTTTGTCCTCTTTAGGAGAGGGCTTGCATGATCTGTTGAAAGGCATCTTCATGGGAGCTGTCCATAGCTGTAACAGGATCTTTCAAAGATATTTGCTTTTAATTAACAAGATCATTTTTAGAAGGTTGCAGGCTCAGAACCCCGAGGACTTGATACATTGAAAATGTCTGCTCTCAAGCTCCAATGCCACTAGCTAAATTAAATAGAATAACACATGAAACGGAATGGAGTTAAACAGATATTTTGTCTACTGTAGCTTTACAGAATAAACACTTTGATATCCCATGGCTGACAAATAACTTCCTTGGCAATATAAGGAAACACACTGTCAGGTTATTAAGCTGAATATTGTTAACTATGTTGCCATGTTATACTCTGTTCAGAAAATGTCTGCAGAGCTGAGTATATAGGCTACGCTTATGACATCTTTATGGGAAATGTTTAGACTCCACTTGCCACTTAAAGATGAAAAATCCATTGATGAAAACCAAAAGATGAGTGAATGTCACCAAACTAAATTTAGCAATTGTCAATAGCGGTAAATGTTAACAAAAAATTTACTAAATAAAACTACCAGTGAACTACATTTGTTACAAAATTGTC
>JAOVYW010005757.1:0-12013 GCA_025775045.1 Hiodon tergisus
CTCTCTCTCTCTCTCTCTCTCTCTCTCTCTCTCTCTCTCTCTCTCTCTCTCTCTCTCTCTCTCTCTCTCTCTCAGCGCTGCTCTGGACAGAACTTTTGTGGTGATTATTAATGTCTGTAAACCATATGCAAGACTATTTCAAAGGTCAGTGCTCTGTAATCCAGCTGATTCTGTGATGTACTAAAGCCATAGGTGGTGCTGCTCAACCTGAGACTTGAACACAAGCCTAAATTTAATTATTTCCCTGACCTATTCAATCAATCCCCACCAACTGATGCCAATCAGTGTGAGTGCTTTATTGCAAGAGCCTGATTTAAATTCCTCTCTCTTATGAGCCATTACTTGTTTAAAGTACTTTTTTTTTTTTTATACAATCAAGACCTTGAGACCTGTTTTGGACCTTGTTTTCTTACCTACTGTGAAGAATTCAGTACAAATTAGATTGAGTTTTGGCAATTTGGGCTCTTTTTTTTTTTTTTAGTGCGCCAGCGGAAAATGAAGATGTACTAATGTTGCTGAAACGGTGAAATTAGTTCAGACAGGTGAAAGGAATGCTTTCTGAAGTTAATTAACTTTGCTTTTCACCAGCACTCCTTCAGTGTTCATTACCTTTAAATGGAGCCACACATTGGCAGGAGTAATTACCAGGATGGTCAATGCATGTGGCTCCGTTCTTGCAGGGAGAAAAGGCGCACTCATCAATGTCAAGCTGGCACTCCGCACCTTTAATAAATGACGGAAGGAAAAACAGTGGGTCACCAAAACTAGCATGGAAGAGTTAATAATCCCCTGGCATAATTTAGGCCAAATAACACAAGGAGAAAATGGAGATCAAGTGATTCTGGAAGACAATCCTAACAAATTAGTTCAAGGAAAAATTTGTTCTATCACACCTTGGTGCTAATAACCTTGAAGCTTGCACTAATCAACCCTAAGCATGTCACAATCCATTTATGTTTGGGTGTTGTGCAATTTATCTCGGTTGTAAGTACCAAAAAATTCCAAATGACACACAAGGTGGACCCAGAAGAAGGGGAAAAAAAATGACAGATTTTTCTGAATGTCACTTTCTGTTTTCTCTGTTTGTTTTGCCAACAAGCGGAAGAGCCTATCTTTCTTTGATTGTACTTACCAGCGTAGCCTGAGGGGCAGACGCACATATAGGCATTGATGAGGTCGATGCAGGTTCCATCGTGGAAACACGGTGCTGAGTGACACTCATCTATGTTGATTTCACAGGAGTCGCCTGCAGTCCGAGAGAGGGAGAACAAGAGATTTTATCAGAAATTCCCATGGTAACCAATTATAACAAAAAGTGCCCTCTGAATGGATAAGGGGGCGAATAAAAGAATTTCACCTACTGTGATCTTTCAGGCCTGCAAGCGGTACACCTGCTGGTTTATGCTAAAATAAATACATGTTCGTTTTGGACAGGTACGTTACTAAATTACGAAGGCTGACACTGTGTTGATTCATACAATTAAAGGAGACCATTTCCTTATTAACTCCCATAGTGATGAATAAATACAAAGGAAATGACAGAAATTCAATAGAGTGCATTTTATATGACATGGAGGGAAATCTCCGTTCTGCTCTAGATAGGACACTGAGTGAACTATATCAAAAGGAAAAACACAAAACTGTTTACAATTTAGCCAAAGCCACTCCTTGCATAGCTCAAACATAATTTTCACTGCAATTCAGTTCTGACACAGAGAATACATTTAACGTGCCTTATCTATTTTGGGGTTCATTGCAATTAGCTTATTTCCTTAAGACATACATATGACTTAAACCCATGTTAAACAGTTCAGATTGTTCGCTGCAATTGACCCATTATGTGCATAATGTATTTAAGTCAGTTAAGACACAAAAGAAACACAAAACTTCTGAGGTTTTCAGACACGATGTACAAATACAAATTAGTAGAGTAATGATAGCAACAAATGTTATATACATTATAAAGCATTGCCTTAATAATTGTAAACTGATTAAAATAACTCCATTATATGTACTATCTGTATTATTACTGAAAACAGAGATGTTTGCCTCCATTAACCAAATTCAGTTTTTTGTATGAACTAACTACAGACGGGAGTTTCCTTTTAAAATATTTGATGGCTTTCACTAATTATGATTCATATTTGATCACATGTACTAAAAACACACACACTCACAGAACACTGGCAGGTGTTTCCTGTTTACCTGCAATGCCTTCTGGGCAGAGGCAGCTGAAGGTGTTCAACTCATCGAAACAGGAGCCTCCGTGGTGGCAGGGCTGGCTCAGGCACTCGTCTATTTCAATCTCGCAGTTATCGCCTGGAAAATAAGGGAAAAGTTCACTTCATTAACAGCCTGCTAGGTGTCGACTCATCAGGGCCACTTACAAAAGGTCCACACCAAATTACCCTTGCTTATTGACGCAAGAGTAAAAAAAAAAAAAAAACACAAAGCCCTTTCCTCTGGGTGAAACTCATGTCAAAGGACATGACTGGGATAGCGGGGGTATAATAGAGGAGCCTTTGACATGTCGTGAGTAAATAAGCGCTTTACAATGCCAGGCTGCACTAGAGGGACAATCCTCCACACGAAAGGGCAATGATGTGCTTCCTTGCTATGAAAATACAAGTGACAGCTGGGAAATTCCCCCAACATTTCGCTTGGTTAACTTACCGATAAACCCAGGTGCACAGAAACAATGATAGCTGTTCAGAGAGTCTTTACAAATGCTGAGCTTTCCGCAAGGGCTGTGCTGACAATCGTCTATGTTTATTTCACAGAACTGGCCTGTTAACCCTGTTTGACAAAAAAAAGAAAAAATAATTAAGGTGCATGGTTAGCATTTTCCTTTTTTATTGCCATAAATTTACTCCAGTACTTCATAATTTTACTTTAGTAATAATTACAATTTTGTGCTATATTACTGTTTTTCTTAACAACAGACATGTATTAAGCATATTTCTGGACAATATATTAAGCGTATTTCTGGTCAACATTTTATCATACATAATGGAAAGCCCTGTGCTCAGCTGACCTGCTTACCAGGTGAACAACTGCACTTGAACCCTCTGGGGAAATCCACACACTTTGATCCATGGAGGCACAGCCCGTCCACACAATGCCTTATTGGAGTTTCGCAGTGCCGTCCCGTACGCCCGTGTTGGCAGTTACACGTGTAGCCGTCAGCCAGCTCCTCACAGAAGAGGCTCCCCACAGGGTCACATGGATTGGATGCACATTGGTCCAATGGTTCCGCGCACCTGATCCCCTTGAATCCTTTAAGAGCCATTTTACATAAAGTTTAATTTACACAGATTTTTCCGATTGACCTTTCTGACATTAACTTTCCTTTAGTAACAACAGGTTTAAATAGAGCAAGTGCTTGTTTCAAACTGTTAAGGAACAAATGTGTTAACATTCGGTTTAGTCCAGCTTATTATGTGACTCTGAATTATGACATTTAATACAGTAAAACAAAATTTAAAAAAATACTACTTTTCAATAAGAATAACTTTCGGTAAACCACAACAACAAAAAATAAATGTGTGGCATGTATATTCATTAAACACAGCAAGAATACTACTGTACCTTGTGGGCAATTGCACTGGTCTTCTCCTATCGAGCGGTAACAGGTGCCACTGTTTTTGCATGGATTACTGTGTGTCTCACAGTCATTGACAGGAGTGGAACAGTTTTTATCTGGTTTAGCAAAGCAAAAAATAAATAAAAATGAATAATCCTTCTGCATGTTAGACCCTGCTTATGGAATTCTGTGCAGTTTGCTGCTTTTAAATGATAAAATTTAATTGTCCAAAGTAACTCTTTAAAGGATATAAAAACACAAGGTTCCGCTACTAATCTTTAAATTAAATGGTCAAAAGAACATTCAGTAAACCACTGATTCACGCTTTTTGGAGGGTAAAGTGAACTGAATGACACAAATTCAGGTTCATAATATTTTCAGCCCAAAATAAAATCGTGGATGTACCAAACCAAGATTATTATATGGTAACCCACCTTTGGACACATATTTTTTAATCATATCCACTATCGGGTGCGTGTTTTGCCTCTAATCCTACACTTTCTAAATGTTACTTTATCATTGGGTACGCCTGCATTTAACCGAGCATCCCAACGAGTTAGGAGTTGCCACGACTGAAAACTTGCCATGACACTCCGCAGCGACAGCAGAACGGAAACTCCATGACGCCACATTGCTGTAGCAGCCCCCCCCCCCTCCACCCGCAGAGTGTGCAGCAAAGCCGCCGGTGGCAGCAGTAGCCCGGAGACAGTGATGGGAGTCATGTTGCGGAAGCCGTAGACCTCCCTCATTTGCCAGTGTGTAGTCTGCCACACCAGCTGCCTGCCTCATCGAGCCAGAGGCACAGTCAACTGATGTTTCTTTATTCATTTACTCCACACATGGCAGGAGGTTTCATCATGTCATGTAGAGAAGAGCACAGCACATCCTTCTCTTTCACATTTCAATCGGTCTGGTGCTATTGCCACTTCTTAAGAAGGGCTGATAAATTTCTTTGTATGTGGTTTTAACAAACATTATTTAAATGTTATTGCTGGTGTCCAGTTAAAGTACCCGTTTGAACTGAGTGAATTTATCAATCAGTAATAAAGGCTGTGTTCTAAAAAAACATGTATTTATAAATTTATTTTTATTTTTTTAACCAAGAATTTAAACTGAACTTTTAAATGTGTAATGCTTAGTGATAATATCATGTGACTTATAATTTTTAAGAAGAACTTAAGAGGCCATGTTATAATTGTTAGCTATATTTTTTTTTAAAGAAATTTGTGTAAAGAGCAGAGAGACGAAAAGCAAGCCCTAGGCAAGTCTAATCTAATGTAGAATTAGACAAATGGCTTAGCCAATTATACACAAGTATTGAGGAGCAAGGCCACGGACATTCGTTGAGACTCCGCATTCACTGCATGACATAGATGGGGTTTGTGTTCGCCTGTGAAACAACTTTTATCCTTATCCAGTTAAGTTCCTATTTCCAAAAATACAAAAAGTTTCCTGCACAGCTCTCTCAACGTAACAGCTGTGTTGGTCACATGATGGTTGCATGTAAACTTTAATTTTCAAAATACATTTTAACCATTCTATCTAGGACGTGCTGAGCTAGGATCTGCCAAGTGCACTTAATCATAGATGACTGTTTAGTTTTCATTCTATTAAAGGGCATAAATTCTTCAACCGGCATCTGATCATTTGTGTCAAGGAGAAGTAGAATAGAATTGTATACTTGGGACCTCACACACACCCCCACCCACACATAAGCACAAGAAAAAAAGAAAATAATGTAAATGTGGATAAAAATAATAATCTAAAGGATAGAACATTCTAATAACTTACCAGCAAATCCCAATGGACAAATGCATTTGTAGTCGCCCACCAGGTCAATGCAGGTGGAATTATTGGTGCAGAATCCAAAGTCACATTCATTATAGTTAATTTCACAGTTTATGCCCTCAAAACCTAGGTTATAAGAAAACAAAATCCATAATCATGCACAAAAGCTAAAGATACTACATCATATTAAATACAATTCCACTACTAATGTTCTAATTTTTCACCAAAAAATTACATACATTCAGAGGTTGATTCAATTGTCTCCCTTTCCGCGACTTAGTGCGAGCACAGTCATAAATCCTTAAGAGAAAGGCCGTGCCACAATTACATCATTTGAAGAATGTGCATCGCAGCTGGGCATGGGTAGACTCATTTATGTCACCTGCATGGCCCTCTGAGCGCTGGCCCCATGTTCACTCGCCTACTGCTTTCGGTAGCAGCAGCTTGTCCCAATCTGACCCAGCTGGCACCCTGAGAGTGGTGAGAGTAAAAGGCCAGCTGTGGACACATGAGGGCTGGGAAAGCCCATGGGGAAATCTAACAGGCAACACATTTATTTCACTTTTGTTGTCTTTGTCAGTGATGCCTTCCGATGACAGCCCCCTACCCCTGTCCATGAACGTGTAAGCGGAGAGAGATGGCATGAATCCAACTAGCTGGACAGCGCAGCTACTCTGTTTTGCTTTTATATTCTGACTGAGGGAAAGAAATGTTTTGTTGCGCTTAAGTTGTTCATGTGGGCTTCTCTTTGTGGAACTATAAATTGCTTGCACTAGGTTTATTGCTTAGTAAATCGTCACTTCTTGTCCACAGGAGCTGTAGCCGGACCACAGCTTCATGTACCTCATCTTAAAGGGAATCAAGAATGTCCTTCATAGATAAGTGATATAAAAGTTAATTTGAACACACAATCAATAAACTGCTTGACCTTAAGAAAGCTCACAAGTAAAAACCAAGACATGTTTTAGGAGCTTGAGAAAAGGATGTATTAACCTCCTAAACCCTCAAAAGAGGTTGAAATGCACTAGCTGAGTTTTATTTTCCATATAATGAGCAAGGCATCAGTAAATGGAAACGCATGGCCTTGCTCTTCACAATGTAAGCAGTTTTCCACATTTAAAACAGTGTTGGGTTAATATCATAGGGAATAGTGGTTCCCTGAAATAGAAATATTAACCATCACCAATGGGCTATTTCCATCAAGAACCAGGAAATCTGAATAGATATGCCAAATCATGCGAGAGCGTTTGTGTCACATGATCACAATCCAATAAAGTTTGGCGGCCATGACAATTCTGTATATTTTTCCTTCTTAGCTCTTGGCTATGAAGAAAAGGCTGACACGGTGGCCTCAGACTCTGCCACCTCCAAGGAGGGACCCTCCACCTGTCCTCAAGGACCCCCTACAGCCACCAGAAAGAAAATATCAATCATGAACTGCACTTCACAAAACTCAAAAGAAGTAGGCTAGGCACAGGGAATGCTGGGAGGCAGAAGCATAAGGTGGCATAAGCTCTGCTAACACTTTCTCCAGGTTAGCAATGGCAGTTTGATTTCGCTCAACAAAGTAAACACATCAAGGGCGGCTGGTGGTGTAGTGGTTAAGGTGACAGGCTTGTAACCAACGGTGTAGTGGAAAAAAAAAATACCGGAGCAGTCCCAAAGAGAATCAATTGAATAGTTAACGAGGTATTAACAGTTACGCCCACTTTCCATTTAACACAATTTAAACTGGATTTTTTAAAAATAATTAATTTAACACATATTTCACTTAACAAATTTCTGTAAAATCTCCCCTCACTATAGAAAATTTAAAGTTGCCCTTACCAATCCAATCACAGGTTGTTTTTAGTAAACTATAGGAACTGCCACAGTAGCTAGCTAGCTGTCTGCCTGTCGCAAATTCGCACAGCTGGTACAGAGCCGCAGGCAACGGTTACTACGAGTGTTTACACAAAATTTGAACATGAAAATATTTTAAACATATGTATTTATAATTGTGAATATTTGTAATCGAAAAACATGGATTGAAAACGTTCTGCGGCACCACCCCCGTCCTGCTTCGGCTCCACTACACCCCGGCATGTAACCGTAAGGTTGTCGTAAGTCCTACCCCAGCTATTGTACCTTTGAGCAAGGTACTTAATCTGAATTGTTTAAGTAAAAAATATCCAGCTGGATAAATGGATGTATGTAGCAAGTTGCTTTGGATAAAAGCGCCTGCTAAGAAACTAAAATGTAACTGTAAATCTTTGTTCGTACTGGGGGATCTTTCTCATCTTTCTTTGTCTAGGCAGAGGGGGAGGAGAAGATAAAGATGAAGAGCCGGAAGCAGAGTAGAAAGCTAGTCCATGCGTCAAGACAGCTAAGCTCTTTGTGCTCCCTTTCTCCTGTCCCTGCAACACTCCACAGAATGATCTCTCCTTCCATGCCCTCTGGACCAGAGTGGCGGCCCTTGACACACATCTCTCCGAAGCCAGAGAGGCAGAGGCCAGGGACTGGCTACAAGTCAGTTTAACCAGGGCCCCTCATTTGGAACTAACTTGGAACAATATTCCCAAAGAGGGGAGTCATAGCTGATGGAAGCTCTAGGGGGTACCCCAAGCACCTGTAGACTGAAATTGCATACAAAAAAAAACAAAAACATTAAACAGAGGCTAATTACCAAGTGACGCAGCCACAAAGCAAATAACTACAACAGTAAAACTGCTTGTTTAAAATGAAAAGGAAACAAGGAAAATGCTATAACCATGGAAGGGTAATGTGAGTCACAGGCCTTCCTCAACTGTACTAGGCCGCGATCAGACAAGTACTTTAGGACAGGAATACTCAACAGCACACAAAATGGCGAAAAGAAAATGCTGACAAACAATACAGAGACATAAATTTAAAATAATTATTTTATTTTGAGGGAGTATCATTTTGGATGTAAAGATTAAGCTATAAGATTTGTGGTGAGATTCAATAACAAATTGAACACAGATTAGTGAAGCACGACTTTAATCTATCCAAAGACGCATGATGTATTCTGGCCAAGACAACATCTGTACAACATTCAAGGACATTTTTAAAATATTTCGCCTAATTATTACCTTTCGTCAGAACATTAAACCTTGGTTATATTAGCTCGTTCTGATTTTAAAAGATAAAAGGTTAATGCTATGAAGTGAAGGAGAGGGCTCTTCTCCAATTTCTGACATTTTATGCTCCCATAAATGTGTTCCACCGCATGGTCACGCTACAAAATGACTATCATTAGCACTGTCACAGGCCACGGCTGCAGTAGGCCCATGACTAATGCTAGACTATCAGCACCATCGGTGCAGGGCAAATTCTCATCATTCCTCAAACTGACCATGGAACCAATTTCCACCGCTCGCCATGTCATAAAATTTGACAATCATCCCGACTTCATTAATAATGCATACCAACCCTTGTCTGCAATCAAGGTTTAATCAGAGGTATGTCTCACAGGTAGGGAATCGACTCGGCCAGGAAATTATTGAGGAGATTTATTTTCCCTTGACTTAATTATATAAATGACGTAGAGAAAATTTCAAACATGAATTAATCATTTATCTAAAGAAAAATTTAATTCAAGAAAAAGGCAAAAGTAAATATGGACTTTTGACATTGCTTTTTAGTGATAAAAAACACTAAAACATATATACTATAATATGTTGCTTTATATTATTATATTATATTATTTTTGACTACAGTATCTATTTCTCATGTTTTATTTTTTATTTTCTGATTTCTTTTGCATCTAAAAATGCATTCCATTTGTTTATATGAATAATATGGATTAAGAAATATTATACTCCATTGTTTCAAATTCCTCCAGAATTTCGGTATAAGGAGCCATTAAATGTATGGTGAAAATCAACGTTCCCACTAAAAAATCAAAACAAGGTTTGTTCCCTAGGTAAGGCTGATTTTTCATCAAAATAATGGGGCCTCCTGTAATCAGTAAATTCAAGATAAATAGCATTAGTATTCCAAATAGCAATGGTATTAACAGAACATAATTTTGCTAGCAAATAACAAAAGTTGATTTTGAAGCATACAAAGGTTTATTTTAAGTATTATTATTTAATGATAATATTAATAGGTCATTTGGACTTTCAGTAAGTAGGACTGTAATGCTCTAAATTTAGTAATTACAGTAAAAATAAAAGAATGAGTGCAATGAATACAGGTAATTTGCAATATGATTTGTAAATATGATAGATATGAAAATAATTAAATCATTTAAATAGTACCCTTATAAGAGAAACTATTTGAACACTAACCTACCATATGGGCAGACAAGAGCCATTATTGGTCCACCCCATTGAGACACAATGCAGCATTATAATTGGGCTCAGGCTTGCAATCACTGACGTTTCTCTTATAGAACAGCCTATCGAAGCTTGCAGAAGAGAGGATCAACTCTACACTTCCATTTCTGGGTCTAATCCCATAGCAAACGTGCAAGTCTATGTTTTCCCACTATGTAAAAAGCTATTTACTGATTCAGAGAGCTCCTGGGGCGCATGGATGCCCAACACAACTGATTATTTTTTATAATTAAGAGGCCAAATATTGATGGCAACTTGTTTTTCTCTTCTTCTCCTCGTTTATTTACCTTAATCAATTTGCTCCTGCACAACATATATTTGCACTTGACTTGATTATAACCAGGAGTTAAAACTTGGATTTGGTTAAGGCATACACATTCTGCAAAGGTGACTGAAATACACAAAATGTCCTTTATGTCTTAATGTGGGAAGAATTATAGATAATTCATTGGATTTATTATGAAACTGACCAGTGACGGGGGTTTTCACTCTACCAGACTTCGAGTTCACTGATTTTTTTCTTCTTCTTGTATATATCTAAGCAAATGCCAGGAAAACCTTACAACTAGCCATTAGTTGAAAAGCTGAATCAAGCATGGCACCTTTTTTTATAAGCTCTGAAATATGCTGGCCGATGACTGTGTTTTTGAACAAATGTTTTCTTAACGGTAGGCATCAGCGGTGTCAGAGAATTGTGATTTGGGGAGCTACGGGGGGAGGGGGGGGTTGTTTATAGCAAGTGCTAAAGAATTCTGACCCAACAAACAATAACCAAAATGACTTGGGGGGGCTTAGGGGGAGTTCAGCCTTTTTCAGGGGTTGCTTGCCCCCGCCAGCCCCTCCCCCCCGCCGACCCTGAGTACAGGGTGTCCCAAACATACGTGTACAACTTTTTATTCCATTCCATAATGGTTATTTTGATTTTAAAAAAACTGTTGGTTATATATTATATCAGAAAAATAACTTCATCTACTTTTAAGTATGTTAAATATACAGACCCTCTGTATGAAACTATGTTTGGATATTGATTAAATGTTTTGAGCTTTATTTCTTTATGTTGCTGAGAGTGTCTTTTCAGCCGTACAATGTGATTATTCTCTTGAGTGCCTTGTCTTGTGAGTTGTAATACTGCAGGTGTATTACAGTTGCCCTGCTGGCTATACTGATACCTTGTCAGATGCATTGGTATAACATCTAGGTTGCAGAGAGATGTGAACAAGCGTATATTATTATCCTGGCCTTGTAAGAATGGAGCAGAATCCCACAAAATGTTAGAAAAAATATGCTTTGCAGATAAGATTGTTCAGCTGTGACTTACACATTAGGCCTCTTGTTGATCAATGCTTTTTATGACAAATATTAATCAGCATAATGAAGTTGTCTGTTCAGTATCTGTTCGGAAAATGTCAGTACAGGCAAGCTTGGGTCTATCTTAGGGAGACAGAGAGAAACACTGTTTTGAACTTTCAGTCTCTAGAGGCACGGAGACGTTATTGAGAAGAGCCTGGATAATAGATAAGAAGACTTGCATAGGTACAAATATCTAGCCTAATTATATAGAAGAAGAAAAAACTCTGTACATACCCAGCTAAATGAAAATTATGATATGCCCATTTTTTCCCCCTTTATTTACAGCTTTTTAGCATGCAAACTACTATGTGAACTGATTCCTTTACCTAGTTAACTGCATAACAGTTGAAATAACTCATTATAACCCCCTGGGACACTCCCTGCTAGCGCTTACTAAGGCGCTCTGCCTAACATCATTGGCAAATGTCAAGAGCGCCAAAGTAGATTATTTTTCGTCAATGAAAAACTAAGGTTACGACGCGTTTCACAGACGTTAGTTAACCAAGAGGTCAAATAGCCAACAAAAAACGGCAAAAAGGGGAATGCTTTAGACCGTATCCAGTCTCTCAAAGCCAAGTCTCGGTGTGCCTTTCCCATTCACCCTCTGAACTGCACACGCAAACAACCGTTAGGTACCTGGTTACAACAGTGGAAACTCAGTGTGTGAGATATAGACACACAAACCTGCACTATATGGACAAGAGTATTGGGCCACACCTCTTAATCATTGAATTCAGGTCCCACTGCCACAGGTGTATAAAATCAAGCACCTAGCCATGCAGTCTGCCTTTACAAACATTTGTGAAAGAATTGGTCGTTCTAAAGAGCTCACTGAATTTGAGCGTGGTACTGTAACAGGATGCCACCATTGCAAAAAGTCAGTTCGTGAAATTTCTTCCCTCCTAGATATTCCACGATCAACTGTAAGTGGTATTATTGCAAAGTGGAAGCG
>JAOVYW010005758.1:0-12012 GCA_025775045.1 Hiodon tergisus
CCGGGACCCGGATCCCCCCAGATTCTTCCCCTTCGCACTACAGCCTTCCGCCGTCCCGGGACCCGGATCCCCCCAGACTCTTCCCCTTCGCACTACAGCCTTCCGCCGTCCCGGGACCTGGATCCCCCCAGATTCTTCCCCGTAGCAGGGTGGGTGTCATCCCACTTCCCATTTCCGACGATAAAAACAACAGTCATTAAGCAAATTTGCTTTGGTTCAGGATTAGGGCAATTATCGTGGAATTATCACTTCATTACAGCGGGGCAGAGATGAATTCTCTGCGATGAAATGCTTCCAGAATGGGATAATAATGATCAAGCATAAAAACAAAAACAAAACATAGGAGAAAGGAACCGTCTAAATGAGTAAATGAATTAATATATTACCAAAAGCTAACCACGGGAGGCGCACCAACGCAATCCTCGTGATAACGTTGGCTTCGTTTGACAAGACGACCCAGGGACCACCTAAGCCCTGCAGAGTAGGGGCTTGCTAGTTCAGCTTTTCCCCCGGAACGGAGTCTGAACTGAGTGCCTCAAACATTAGCAGCAAGCTGCAGGTATTCATTTATCATGCCAAACACCAATTATAACGGCCACCATCGTCAGTCTTGCAGTGCTGTCTTTGTTTTTCCAAACAAAGTGCACTGCTCCAAAGAAAGACAGAAGTGTAATTTTGAGGATTGATGTGTACATAATAATAGTAATTATTATACGTTGTCATTATCACAATGACAGTTTTTTTTCCTTTGGTTTTTTTTTTTTTTAACTGAAGCTCTTTTAGACCAGTGCAATTAAGTTGAATGTCATGGTCAGAAACACATATGTGCAAAGTACTGCCAGGTGCACCGGTACCAGACCTGGTGTTTGTGTGTTCTTATAGAGGTAACGACCACCTTGATCAATGTTGAAGGCAGAACTCCTCTGGAACAGACTGCAGGCATTAAAGGAGTCACATTGCTATGGCAACTTAACAGGTCTCCTCTCTCCCGATTGCTTCTCTGTCTTTTGTGATAGATAAAAGCTTGCGGAGTCGATTTTGGCCACTGCCGGCATCAGTGAGGAAGAAGAGTGCGGAAGATTTAGGCCAGTTACGCACAGCCTTTTGTTTCCCTTCTGAAATTCCCAAGTGACATGCGAGGCCACTACATTGTGGATGAAAGCTCAATTAGTATTGACCTCACCTCCGTCACGTAACAAGGCTTTTTCTGTTGAATAAATACATGTTTCAGCTATTATGCAGCTCTGTGGCCTGAATAGAGACTATGTTTCTAAGGGCTTGGGCAAAAAAAAGGATTGACAGTTGAGGCTATATGAAACGTGCTCATCATTCGTCTGATTAGAGGACGATAGCAGTAATGGTAACCTTGAGCTTCTTTTGCGAAAACTGAATTCATAATTGGGTGCAAAAGCACACAGTCGCTAATGACTTGTGCTCCGGAACACAACAGCCTACTCAATTTGTTTGATAAGGTACAATTAATTTCTCTTTACAATGGACTTGTCCTTGACTGGAGTGGCTCCACAGGTGCTGTATTGTGCATTTTTCTTGACCTTGAGCTTTACAGAATGCTGTGCCGGTTGTTGGGCCAAAACCTCTTTGTGACCGTGAGATATTATTTACGCAATTTACAGATGTACATTGAAAGTTTTCATATTAATCCCGTTTAGCAAAATCAAGCGCGTTGAACCTTTGGCATATTCATTGACAGTTTTTATCAACTAAAAGCTCTTTTCTTAAACCAATTTTTAAACATTTTTAAAACACTTTTTCTATGTTGGTCGAGCGACTAAGGTTTTCTGGGTGAGTCTGATTTTGTATATTTACGCTTCATGTCAAATTCTGCATGCTCCCTGGTGTCACGTATACTCTGACTCGAAGACGTTGTTTGAACCCAAGCAGGTATTTATTGACACGCGAAAACAAAACAGAGGCAGCAAGTAAATAATAACGTGGCGGCACTCGGTAAAAGTAACGAAAGCTTACATACGGAACACTGACACGGATATGGAAGATTGCCTGCTTTGGAACGGCGATAGATGCCGGAATCATTGACGACCGCTGTACGTGAGTCTGTATACAAAGTTGAGACCAGACACTGAATGGAAGGGGAGTGAGACTTATATAGAGGAGTTGATTAATGTAATGATAGGTGACAGGTGTGGGTGATCAGTACTCCGGAGAGTGAGAGAGTCGAGTGTAATTGGTAGGCGGGTCCGAAGGATCCGTGACACCTGGGTACTGTTTTTGTCCTATTTTTGGTGAACTTTGACCTTTTTTTCTTCACATTACCTTCTTTTCTTCACATTGGCCCCAAATACACGTTTTTGATTTCACAGTAAAAGTAACCAAGATTCATTAGCTAAGATCATTATAGACAATTGTCATAGTGCGGAGTCCTGGAAAGACGTGGGACCCTATCCACGACCAAGACCTCACCTGAGCACCAGTGTAGCCACACTCAAAGAGCTGCAATTAAGGAGACTTTTAAAGGGTGCCAGCAGCCATGGCTTAAGAGGAGAGTTTAGACTGAGAAGTCTGTCTTTTTGTTTGAGCTGTTTAAGAACTTAATAGTTACAAAACATATATATATATTATTTTTTTTCCTCCTCCCCTTTTTCTGTTTCTGTTAAGTTTGTTTTTAAAGATTATGCCGTATAAACGGTATAAAGCTTCAATCCCTCTGCAGTCTCTGGACTCTTCCAGACAGAGCATGCAGAAGCATGCTCAAATCACCTTCACTCCTTTATCTCAATGTTAAAAGCAGGAAATATCCTCTTGCTTTGTTTAAGCAAGCAGCATGTGTTGTAGAGACTGTGTGTATCCTGTGGTGTTAGTTTTTGGCAGTACACGGTGTTAGTATATGTTATGGTATACAGGAGAGCAGCATCAATGTTTGTACGGTTTACAATTCTTTAACGACTCTTCTGTGAAGTAATCTAATTTGATTATATTATATTCCTTTCCCTGTAGTTCCCTCAACTAAAATCACATCAGCAAATTATTTTGTGATCTTTGCAAAACATCATGCAAACAGGTTCAAGCATGAGAACTGTAGTAAGACAACTTTACTTTGTACCTGGACAGATATTTTTGTGTGGGTTTTGTGCACACTATTTCTGCATGCAGAATAATGATTACTGTTCCTGGTGTATCTCTCTGAAATGCCAGCATCTGTTGTCTCTATTGACATGCAAGTCACGTCCAGTAATTTACTGATTTACAGTGCATTCCAATTGAGTGAATCAAATCTAGTGTCTCTGAACAGAAACGCTGTTTACGGAAGTAGGGTTAGGCTCACCAGACTGCAGGTAGAGTCCTGTATATCAGACTGGGAGACTGCGACTGGGAGCACTGTTTGGTGGGACACAACCGGTAGAGTTGTGGGTAACAGCAGGCGGCTGTAGGCCCGGAGAGCTGGCAGTAGCGACACGCCCCCTTCTCCATCCGGTGCTGAATCTCCAGTATAGGCTGCTTGGCCTACAGTTTGTTAAATGATAGATTGTTCATAGCTGATTGGGCTGGAGGAGACCAGTTGTACATGTAACCCTATTTGTGGTGAGAAGAAGACCTTATACATTAGTGATATTTTGTGATTTCTGAAGAAGAAAAAAGTAGTCATTCCAGATTGGCTTTTCATCTCCAATGAAATAGCAAACAGCAAGAATAAAGACCATGGAGTGCTCCACCTGTTGTGCAATGATGGCTATCTCTCCCACCATGACAAAGTGTGGAAGCTCCTTCATTATTCATTGTATGTAACTGCTATGTGTCCACCATCACGTTTTCCCCCAGGAGTTATATGTTCATATAAGCCAAAGTAGTTTATTGTTTTACAACCACATCTTCTGCCTCGCCTTACTTTTCTCTCCATCCGGGTACAGAAATAGCCATACTCCCTTAAAAATTACTTTTTCTCCCTGTGCTTTCCATCTGAGATGTATTTTTTGAACAGTATTTTTTGTCTTTGAACAAACTGTGCCACTGCAGTGTTATCCTATTAAATCCCTTAAGGATCCATTTTAATGGCAGGAAACCGATCCATTGAAAAGTTTGCCTTTGAATCGAAAGTCCAGGTTCATTAGCGGCATTCCTGTTGCATTTGAATCCTCTCTCCCCCGTGGGGCAGAGGTAAGTGGAGGAAAGAGCTACTCTACTGATAGTCTTTTTGTGCAATTCCTGAGAGTACCTGTTTCCGCCATGTATGTTGCAATTAGTTTCAGAGTGTCTGTAACCCACCAGTCGCCTTCCCAAAAAAGCAAAAAAATTGCTAGGGAACTTCTAACTAAGACGGCTTCAAAGTCATCACCGAAAACATTCACAGTGCCGTGAATGTGTCCCCTGTCTGATTTTCTGAATGTCATCAACCAAAACATAATATGAGGTTGAAGTGTGAAGAAACACAAATATTTTTACATTTATTTATTTAGTAAAGAAACTTGCAAGACCTAATGCCCGTCTGTAAAAATTGCCCTCTTAGGCTCAATAACTGGTCACATCGCCTTTCACCACTCTGTGTAGAAATTTAGGCAACATTTAGGTGACATTTGTTCCTGACACAACATCTCAAGAGGGTTTAGGTCTGGACTTTGACTAGATAATTCCAAAACTTTTCTTATCCTTCAACCATACTGATGTTGACTTGCTTCAGTGCCTTGCTGCCTGACCCAGCTGTGCTTTAGCACACAGATGGAATCCCTGAATCATGAAACTTCCACCAGCATGCTTGACCATTGGTGTGAAGTTCTTACTGAGAAATGTAGTTTTAAGTTTTCACCGAAGAGGGCCAGAAAATTCCACTTTTGACTCATCATTGCTCCAGAACTCTTGAGGGTTATCCAGGTACACTACATGGACAAAAGTATTGGGACACCTACACATTAAACCTACAGGAACTTTTATGACATCCCATTCTAAATCCAGGTATTTATATCAGGGTGTTGTCAGTGCTCATCGACACTTTTTGATGTTCCCAGAATAGATCTACCCTGAGAGCAGACATAATTGGTTGACCTTATACCAATGAAGAGTGGTTAAATCTGAAATATCAAACTCAAAATTTCTCCCTGACCTGCGGCCATCTCTGGTACAGGTTGGGAATGGGTGGCAACTCTACCTGTAAGCCGCGAAGAAACTTACCGCCAAGAAAGCAATTGAATAGAGATGGTATAGATACATTTTATACTGATTTTATCAAATAAATAAAGGATTAAGGCTGGGACCAAATAAAAATTTAATTAATCTGGCTACCTGCTAATCAATTTTTTACATAAATGTATTTAATAGCATTTTATTTTCATTAATAGAATAAATAAAATACAAAATAACTAAAATGCTATTAAACATCATTTTATTAAACGTGGGAGTTTTCAATTCGAGACCAGCCTAAATCTGTTAACCTTTCTAAATAGCTAACTAGACTACTTGCCAGTAATCATATCTGTGCATTGAGGCGAGGGTACATTAATGGATGTTGATAGCATTTGATTGGGTACTTTTAATCATGGATCATGTCTCATGTTAATCTATCAAATTTTTTTCTTATGTCAAAAAGCATTAACAAGCGTTTTTAGCCTTCTAGCTGTTGACGTTAGCTGATTATTAGCTACCGATTCATCAGTGCTTGTTTAATTATAAAGCAGGAAGTAGTATTGCAGCGTTTTTGTCATGTGGTCAGTATTGTCGGTCTATGAAATTTCTTCCCATCAGATGCACCCTTTGTCCAAACGTTCCCTGTTTGACTGCTGGCTACAGTGGCAGCCCTTTTGTTTATGAGTGTTGTTAGATAGCATGTGGTCGTTCATTATATCTTTCACATCTTACTTAATTCTGCTGGAAAAAATCATTAGGAATGTAATGACAGACAAAAAGTGGTACAGGGCCTGTGTCTCATTGCCGCCACGCAGCGACACAAAACCAGCACTGGTCTCTGCCCATTTTTTCTCTCTCCATACTTTCTGTTCCTAGCCATTTTTCCCCCGTCCTCTTTTCGGTTGAGAGATCTGTCTTAAGCGGACTTCCAAGAGAGCGGCTCAGGAGAAACAAAATCCAATTTACCCCACCTGCTGTATTGGAGGCTGTGCACACCTGTCCTCAAACGTCCTGGCAGAGCAGACGCCCTTTGTTTGGAGATTTAATTAATGTCAGAAAGACTGAGGTTAGCACAAGTCACGCAAGTGGTTAGAATGTCAGAGCACGTAGCTCAGAGGGTAGCGTACTCCGAGAGCAGGCAGACACTCCACTACTTTTCATTCTCCCCTGCATTGTTTGCTTTTTGAAGGTGTCTCCATTGCCTGTATGGTTGACCTGGTAGGCAACGGAATTCTGCGTTCGTAGGAAGGCGCTAAACAGAATGTTACATTAATCAGCTTTGGCTCTTTTGAATCTTCTGTTAATTAATTCAGGGTTTTTTAGTTTTTTTTTATGGGCTTCCCAGCACCGTTTTGGCTTAGAGCAGAAGCTGAAAGAAATGAAACAGTCTCACTTCTGTACCTTCTGTAATAACCAACAACACGAAACAGGCGTCCAGGCTTCTTCCCCCCCCCCCCCCCCCCATCCGTTCTGTCAAGCTTAGCGGTCTACTGAGGACTCTTTTGCAATTCAAAAATCGGATCTCTCTAAACAAGGACGGGAGAGCGTCTTTCACCATTTCGCAGCTGCGCGTTGTTTTTGTCTAATTGATTGGGAAGCTGTGATTGCTCGCTCGTAGGAAAGCCACATTTGATTGGGTTTTGATTGGTGATTGGATCATTCATCCTGTCAAATGTAGGCTTTTCTGTGTTTCGTCGAGCAAAAACCCACAGCTTTTGTTACTCCTTCATATATCTCTCTATGAATAATTCAGTCCTACTGCAGTGCAGTACATATCTTCAGACATCAGGAGCAGTCCTACGTATCATCTCATTTCACAACATGGTACGGTCTTGCATACGGTGTAAACGTTTCATTGCAATTTCTTTTTATCCGAAGGTGTTTGTTTCCGGACAAAATCAGTTTGTTGTTACATCCTTTTGTGCCTCGTCATCTTAGGTTTGACACTAGGACTGATTTGGTTGCACGTGGAACAAAATATTTTCTATTAAACACACGAATGAGTTAGACAACGGAACAAGAGAAAGTGGAGCTTACGTTCCTCTATTGGTGGTTAGTCAAAAATGATTAGTTAACATGCAGTTATGAATGTATGTTAACGACGAACCCGTTTCCGTCACTGTTTTTAATGTGTGAAATTATCCTTATTGTTTCCCCCACTCCCCTGTATCTGTAGTGAATTTTGTCCTTGAACTTGGCGTGCTAACATCCTTGTTTGAACACTGCTGTAACATCATTGAGTGTGTTTCGTCTCTGACCCAGAAACGGGTCAGATTTTGTTAGTGACACATAGAACAGCGAGCATTGTAAGTCACCTTGGAAACGAGCATCGGTCATACAAATGCCGCAGTGATCCAGCGTGCCTGTTCGTGGACACCACTTTGATAATGTGAAGTAAACTTGCTTCCTCTGTGCCCTCAAACTTCTTTTCAACCAAGAAGCAACCTGTCATTGTTCCTGTTTTATTTTTATTTATTTATTCAGCGCTACTTGTTTCCTGTGCTGCTCTGTGATGGTAGAAAGAAAACGCTCTCATTAATAATTGTAATAGGCTGTCCCTTCTTTCTGCTCTCAAACAGAGGTCACTTTGGGACCAGGCACAAAGCCGTGTCCAAGTTCTAAGCAAAGCTGCGCAGACGGACCACCAAGCCAATTAGTGAACAGGAAGAAACACGCAAGCCCTCCCTTTCTGCCGCCATTGCTTTGTCTTTGCGCTTGCAGCAGAGGTTACATTTTTCATTTCTGGCGGCACAGGACAAAGTAAATCCAGGCAGCTCTTTGACGCGCTCATGTTACACCCGTGCAGTTTCTGTCTGCTCCACCAGTTCTATCACAATGAGTTAAGTATCAGGTGCCTACAACACAGGTGGAATTTAACCTTCTGCTGGTTTTGGTCGAATGTTACATGCACTGAGATTAACCCTTTTTTCTTTTTCCCAGTACTTAGTAAGCAGCACAGATAATTACTTCCAGTTTTGTCAAAAAAAGCTTTGTGCCTCTAAATTCTCACAAAATGTGACACCTTAAAATATCAGGCCATGTCTTGGACAGGAAGAGATTTGATATTATTTGTGTTTTATGGGTTTTTTTCCTCACCCACGCATGTTTCATTGGACATGTAGCCTGTATTATGCTAAATTATTGTGCTTTCTAATTAGCAGGTTAAAACAGACAGGGCTTTCACGCATGCGTAATGTGTAAGAGGGCAAATGTAAGATAAGATGCATCACAAAGATGTCTCCAACATGTGTCTTTTGTGGCCCAATGACATCGTCAATACAAACGAAGTCAAGGAAATTCGATCATGTTCCAGCCAACAGCTAATCAGTTTAGCAATAGTTTATTCCATGTCATATCATAGAAATCGAGGGAACTGCTAACATTTTAAAATGGTTCTGCTCAATAGTCAAGGGAGTGTAAATATGTAGGTATATCTGTGGAGTGTGATGTGAATTATCTGGAATAGCTAACCGTGACATCACTGTCAGACAGACCTGCGACTTTCTCTGCGGGTTCTGTGAAAAACCCCACCCCAAATGCTTCTCCTGCTGAAAGATGAAATGTTAAAAGATGTACAAGTGCACTAAAGACAACACATGATCACTTAAGCATCCCTGTATTTTCTAAATCCCCAACGCATTTTGTGTTCAGGAGAACAACAAAAACTTGGGACCGTTTTAACAGACAGAAGAAGACGAAGAATTTAAAAAAGAGTTCTCTTTCTGTTCTCGTTTGGAGCCTCCTCACCACCGGAAATTTGCGAGCGGCGTTTTGAATCCAACAGAGAACTGCAGTCCCAGGGTTTGTTTTACCCCTTTCAGATAGAAAGGCATTCACCGAGATGTATTATATTTAGTCTATTTCAAATGCGTGTTGAGTTCCATGATCAGACACAGCAGTGCTACCTATCCTGGCTGAGGGGAAGGCTCGGGAGACCCACGCAAATGAAAGTATCACATGGCCCTCAGTGGCGCCACTCTCAGGATCGCCACTTTCATCTGAGTGTCCTCTTTCCGTACGTCGCGACTCCGCTCTGACACCATCAGCCAGTCAGCGCTTTCATTCCCACTCTCGCCGCCGTTGTCTCTGCTCTCCCACATCTGCGCCCGACGCCCCCCCCCCCCGCTCAAACTGACCTTGAAATGCCCCAAGACCCTTACTAATGAGTGTGGCGATTAACAAGCTAATGGGGCTAAATTGCTATGCCTATGCGGTACCTACTTCTGTGTATATGTCTGTCAGCTGGGGAGGTGGCGCTGAAGCTCTGTACGGGAAATTCATTAGGAGGGATAGTTAAAGAAAATTAGTCATTAGAAATTAGTCAGAAAATATACAAATAAACCACAATTTAATATATGAAATACTATAATACTATATAACAGAATAGTCTAAAATTGCATTTCACTTTTTCAGGGTTCATTCTTGTTTTCTTTCTTATGCTCTCCTAGATTGAATATATGCACTGGCGTTAATAGATTATCGCACCAAAAATTCCATGACTCCAGTAATAACTTCTGGCTGTGAGTCACCAGATTAAAATGAGTACCCAGAGCTGAGAGTCTTTGCTGAAACAGAATGAAAGAGTGCATGTGCATTACTCATATCGGCCCAAATCAAAATCCCTTATGGATGAAATACTGCAAACTACCGTCGATTCTCTCACCCACCCCCGGTATGCTTGAGTGGCAACATGAACTGGCATTTGAAGTGACGCGCTCCTGTAATTTCAGCTATTCCTTGCACATCTGTGATCGCTCCGCCGAACACATTCCATCCTTTTGAATTACTGCAATGTGCAGCCGGTCATCCTTCTAGAGATCCCCTGCTCTTTGGTAAAAGGTTACTCGAACAGGCGAGGGCGTCAGCTGACGGACGGGCGAGGTCGTCAGCTGACGGACGGGCGAGGGCGCCTGCTCACGGGCGGGCGAGGGCGACTGCTCACGGACGGGCGAGGGCGTCAGCTCACGGACGGGCGAGTTTCAGCGCATGCACCCGGTCCTGTTGGCTGCCCTCCCTCCACCTCCCTCGGCGGTGTTGAAATGGCACAGCTCTGCCACTCCCAGAGAGGAGCCTGAGTGTAGGCGTCGCCGTGCTGCCAGTTTGGTGTCAGTTTTTGTTTTTTCCCCCTCGTTGCTAAAGCTTCCTGGGGGCGGAGCGGAATATATAATTGGTGGGCAGGGAGTTCATGTGACTTAACCAGCCCTCTATCAATGTGCGCCCATCAGCTGACCTAGAGAGGATTCACTGCCTGTTGCCGGTAGATTATAATGGAGACGCCGAAATCCTACAGCCTTTCATTTCTCTCTCTGGCCAGCAGTGCTTTTACTATAAAGGGATAAGGTCAAATGTCTGTCCCCCTTTACAAACTCTATATTAGGTGTAATTACGTCTGAGGGAGGTGGCAGGGGCCTGGCTCTCACTGCTCCCTGGGAGGGAAGCTGATAATTGGCCCCATGGAAGCTCGGGGCCTGTGGACAGAACCTTCCCACATCTTCAGCGTATCACGTTGGGGTTGTCCCTGTCGGCTCACACGTGTAAAGGCCATCACATCTTCCGCCTGTGATCTGCACCGGTTACGTCTCGGAGAATATAGATTTGCATGCAGATTTGGTCAACGCTCCATGGGGAGTTCTGTTCTTCTCCCAGAAAACCCAAATCTGATTACTTAGCAGCATCCGTAGGTCGGTGTGAAGCCTAATACATTGAATAATCTTTTCTCTCACTGAGTGAGAACATTCAGTCAGACCAGCCTGTAGACTTCAACAAATTATCCATGCTCCACGTATCCTTTTACACGGGACATTAGCGGCTGACCTTTTTCCCACTTTTGGTAGCAACTGTAAAGTGAAGTGGTTAATTGGACATCTCACTCACTTTAGAGGGAAATAGTACAGATTTGGTCCTCTTTAGTTTGCCTGGTCTATTTCTACTCACACACACGTGCAAGCACACACACGCGGGCACACACACACACACACACGTGTGTGATTCCCGTGTCTACCCAGTGTTCTTCACTGCCGATTCACGGGCTTCATCTGCCAGTCCACTTCTCCACCCGCTGTCGCCACCCCAGGGCCCGATGGAGACAGACTGTGCGGCCAGTTGGGCGGAGGTGGTGAGGGGGGTGGTGTCTCTGCACTAGCTGGAGGCTGGCATGATTACTCTCCTGCGGTGAAGATAATGGCTCGGCCTGAAGGTGCGGGACGGTCCTGGCGCCTCCCTGTCTTGTGCCCCGTGCAGGAGGCAGAGGCGTGGACCGTGCTAACGTTCCCACATAGCCGGCTTTAAGACGATAATGACTTTTTAATCTTTTTAATTATTTTGGGGAACTTTTGCCAGGAGTTTATTTTATTTATTTATTTTATATTTTAAAAGCAACCTCACCCTCTTTCTAGGCTTATTCCGGCTGTGTTGATTCCATCTGAGGTTTGACTGTGGAATTAAAGAGAAACTGTGACTGTGTTGCCCACCCCCTACATCTGCGTGAGCAAAAGATTATGGGTTTTACAGTGAGAAGACGCTTAAAAGGAAACTAGCCCCTGTGCTTGTAACTTGCCACCAGAATCGACCTTTCTCTCTGGATAAAGTGGAGAGAGGGAGAACAGCAGAATAAAATTACAAGATCTGACCTTGTTTGTGTACTGCAGAAATCGTACATAATGATTGTCCAACATTATCTGTGAATTCCGAAGACCAAACCATGGGCATAGGAATTCGTTAACGGCAGCCCACAGTGAGCAGTTGCAGAATGTCGCGTCTTTGATAGATTGACGTTGTGTTAAAAAACCGAGATTGTTTGTGTTCACTGGGTCGGCTAAATCAAACTAAGCAGAACTATGCATTAGCTAATTCAAGGCTTCTCCCTCTCCACCGATGGGGGGGGGGGGGGGGGGGGGGGGGGGGGGGGGGGGGGGGGGGGGG
>JAOVYW010005759.1:0-12012 GCA_025775045.1 Hiodon tergisus
TATATATAACTTTCTATCTACTTTTTAGTGTTCCCTATAATTGAAACAGTATGTGACTGATTTTTTGACTTCTGGCATATTTGACACTGAGACCAGCACTCTAAAAAATAAATAAATAATAGTTCCAGCGTTTAATGCTGTTCTCTTTCTAAATAATTTGTTCTGTTAATAAACACATAATATCAGACATGAAACCCTTTTGTGTTTAAATTAAATCACTGTTCTATGTAAACATTTTAGTATTTAAGGCTGAACACCAAAATATATTCAAAAGGTATTGCAATTTCATGTTTTTTATTTTTTTGTGCGTAATATCAGATAAAAAAGGGACCTGTGTGAACAAAACATTTTGATACTTATTTTATCCATTTCTCCATATAAGGTTATACAACATCGAATAAAAAACAGTAATTGCCTCCTTTGACTCAATAACATTTAGCACTTAAGCAGCTTAAGCAGCACTTAAGCTTCCTGTAGTTATTGATTGGTCTCCCACGGCACTGGAGGAATTTTCCCCACTCCTCCTGTCACGAACTCCTCCTGTTCTTCACCCAATCTTCTTCACTCCTGTAGACCCAACACCCTTGCCCCCACCCCCCAGGCGTTTCTGAGGATTGTGGAAAGATGTGTCTCTATAACCTGTGTGTTGATAAATTAACTTCAATGTTAAGTGTCAAAGTTATTCAGATTAATATTGTGTAGGGCTGACCCAAATCAGGCCTGACCAAATTTATCTAACAGTTGACCCTAATTTTCCCTTAAAATGGGAACAATAGGGGGGTGCCTTTTTCTTTTCTTTTTTACAGCTGAAGTTAGCACGTTTGTTTATCTAACCTCGGTGTCATTTGTTCTCCCGAGCGTTTTTTCTATATATTCTTCTATACATTTTATATCTATATACTACTACAACCCACAAAAAGATGTGACCTAATTCAATGCGAGAAATGTGCAAGAAAACCGAAAATCAGAAAAGGGACAAATACTTTTTCATAGTAATGTGTGCTAACGCTAATGAAAAATTGTGATTGCTGACAGATATGTTAGCCTTAAGTATAGCAATTCCACTTAAACGTGAGGAGTAGTGAAAAGGCCGTTTTTCCATTAAAACAATCTGTACACATTACAAGCGAATCGTGCAAGACTGATTGGAAATAGTATAGTCAAGGGACTCTAGGGCCGGGATTGGGAAACGCTTTTGGAAAGATTTAATTTTTTCAATTAAAATAATTGTACATTCAAAGGTGTGGCTACTCACAGAAAAGTAATTATAATTTCGAAATATTCTTTAAAAAGTAAACAGGGTATCTAAACTTTTTGCAGTTTCTTGTCTTTGCATTTTTTTGGTTATTTTCTTCAGATTGTGCCAATTGTGCTTCACATCGGTGAGGAAGGACAACTAAGTCTCCCAAAAACCTCGGTGTCTTCGAACCACCGACTCTTTTCCGAAATTTCAGGCAAAATACAGCCTGCACGAGAGGTTCGGCGAGCCGGCAGGTTCCCGTGAAGCCGGTAGGAGACGCTCTTTTGTGACGACATGAGAGAAGCCCTGCAATTAAACCCACAGTTCGGGTCACAGTCGGCTAGTGACCTGAGCTGGTGAAAGCTCATTGGGCCCGGTCTTCACTTTAATCTTTGTAAATAAAAACATAACGATTCAGGATCCAGTGCGCAGCTCTCAGTCATAACTATTTTGGAGGGTAATGGGCAAATGGAGATTCCTCATTCATCTGGTTCTACAAAAGAAAATTATACAAGTCATTACAATTAGTTATATTAATAATCATTACAATAAATACTAGCCTTTTATAAAGCTTCAAAAGTGAATTTTAAATGAACACTCCCATGTAATTGTAATTGCTGTACAAAAGTTTCCAGTTCAACCAGTTGGACAGTATTTTTTCCAGGGATAAAATCGATGAAGGAACTGATAAATTAACATTAATTCCAGCATACCGCTCTAATATCCATGATAAACAACTCACCATTGGTAAATCCTCAAGCTTCTCAAAATGTGTCTTCCGGGAACTTATGGCATTTGCAATTGCAATGGTCAGCACCAGAGCTAAAACTATGAAGAAGATACAGAGGACTGCAACCAGGCCAGGGTTACTCGCCACATTATTTTCTACGCCTGTAAATAGAGGAAATAGTACTTTCGTGGTCAAGCTCGTTCTGAAACGAGTTCGTTACTGTAAGAGAAATCGAGATGATTGGTTCCCTGAGATACGAACCTTGGTATGTATATTGTCAGAAGCTTCTATAAAGACACCCAATTCCCAATCAGGGGTCATTGGTTGCATTAGCGTTCATATCTAGTTTAATTATGGATATTTTGATCCATTAAGTTCTTGACTAGTTTAATCTGAAATCTCTTTACATCTAAAGTATTTTTAATAAGAACCAAAAATAAGACACATTTCCGAACCATAATACAATGCATTATGGGAGCAGATAGCGACACAAGAGATACCAAAACTGTCCCTAAAATACCTGTGAATTTTTAAATATTCAGAAATGAACTGAAATCATATCTGCTTATAAAAGACTTAAGAATCGTAGCTGTAATAGCATATATACCATTATTTGAGCTGACATGGGCAGGGGTTGTAGCGTTCCTGGGAGTCGTTTCAGAAGTGATGAGACTTGAGTAGAAGGTTAGATGAGGAGAGACCCCCGGTGAAAAATTGCTGTTGGTGGTTGGTGACTCGACGAATGCCTCCGAGGAACGCGCTAACTCCGTAGAAGATGGTGCAGCGGGGGTCTTCGTCAGGTCCGTGGTGTTGGTAACCTTTGTACCTGGTGTTGTGTCACTTGATGGTGGAACACTATTCACTGGCGTTGATGACATTGACTCAGTGGTGGCAGTTGTAGTTGTAGTAGGAAAATCTGTAGTATGCTTTGTTGCGGAACTTTCCTGAGCTCCATCGGTGGTTGATGAATTAAAATTGCCTAAGGTTTATTTAAAAAGTGAACACAAACAAAATTAAAGCCCGACTATCCCCAGACACTTATTTACGGCTAGTAATAGTTATTTGATATACATATATATATATATATAATATGTACATATATATATATATGTATTCCGATTTTTTATAGAACAAGGTAAAGTAAATATTGTGTATGATAAGTTGTGCACTGACTGGTAGAATCCCTACTGTGGCCAGATATTAGTTTGGTTTCCAAGTGAAAATGAAGACAAAGGTTCACGCTAGCTTCACATTTAATGAACAGATGTAATTTTTTAATGTAATAATGGTTCTGTAGGATTTTAGTATTGTAGCATCATAGGGATTTCTGAAAACAGTGAGCATTCAACCTTTTCTTAAATACTGCTACTTGAGCGCACCAAGCATTACCCAGCATTTTCCTTGGATTCCTGTTGCGGACTAAGCGTGTGTCCGTTGAGTTTTGCTCTAGTGGCCACTCGCGCACACACACACACACACACACACACACACACACACACACACACACACACACACACACACACAAACAAACAAACAAACACACACACACACACAGACGCAAAAACTTTCCGTATTCAGCTATATTAATTTAAACTCACTAAAGTGTTTATATAGAACAGGTTTATTTAAACACACGAGGTTTTTATATAATAGTTTTTACGATTAAAAAAACAAACAAAACAAAACAAAACACGGTGTTTAGAAAGGTAGCCGCATAAAACATTTAAACTTTTTTCTTTCTTTGACATTATGCCACTAAAATAGATCCCAGGGTGATAATTCTGTTACCGGCAGTACTCTAGTGTTTCACTAATTAGAGAGATCTTGCAATCTAGGATCCTGCCGCTCCGTGAACTGCAACCGAGCTCTACCAAGTACACAGTGTTGAAGTTTTTCGTCAGTGACAGTAATAATAATCGGAAATGTATATGACTTCGCGAGATCGTGATCCGTTTCTTTTACATACATTACATAATTGGTTAGTTGCTACGAGTGTGTTCAGCCTTCAGACGATGTTTAAACCATTTTTAAGGGCTTTAAAATAAACTGAACGAAAGAAATAGCGAAAGGAAAATGACATAACGTTGTTACCCAGATGTCCTGAATGTCTATCCTGCAGAATATTACTTTCTGCGTCGCGACTTCAACGTCGCACCAAAACTTTCCCAAATACCGAAATTGAACTTCTTCAGAGGACTAAAAGCAGCTTTAGTTTTAAAAAGAATCACAAAATTGCAATTGTCTATAAATCACCCCCAAAACTTGATTTGTTAAAACACACATTCATGTATCAGACGTACCTGTCAACGACTGGGTTGTGTTTAAATTTAAACTAATATGTAGTGTCTTCTGAGTAAACTCTGTATCTTTATTTTTAATTATGCATTTGTTGCATACAATCCAACCAGAGGTGCTCAACGCGATTCAATTTATTTTAAAAGTTAATGGTTGAACGTCAAGGAGAAATTAGTGAAGATGTTTTCTAATCTTACCTTGACAGACATTAAAGGCGGCTAGGGCTAAGATAAAGAGTGTTTTACATGTCATCTTGGATTTTCTGTCCATGGTTTCCGGCATTGTTTCCTAACTAGGTAAACTAAATATATATCCACAGAGGGTATGCGTCTTACATCCTTGAATGCAGGATGTAGTCTAACGAATGAAATGGGCGCGTAGTGTTAACCTTAGGCATATCAAATATCTGGAGCAAATTAGTCACTGTTTGAACAGGCATGTTTGCTGAAGCTTAAACGGACATGTGCACATTTCCCTCCAAACCAGTTTGGATTACAATTCTCTTGCAATTCATTTAGAGGTTTGCTGTTATAAGGCACGTTGAATAATAACTTTCTCCATATAAAACAATTTTAGTCATGTAAAATTCCGAGGTAGGAAGAAAGCCGTGCTGCATTGTAACAAAATGTTTGTGGTGTTGGGACATTTTCAGTTCAGCTGGTTCTTCTACACCTATAACTTCAGATCTAAACATCAGATTGGATTTATTATTGTCATTTGTCATATTTTCCACAGGATTAACCTAAGTTTATCTTTTATCTATCAAGCACTTCTGTATTCCAATTGTCTGTTACATAGGTTCCAGCAATATAAAATAATATTTAAAAACTTGGTGTTTGCGTCAATGTAAAGTGTGAATAACTGACCTTCGGACATTTCCTGTTCCAAATAAATATGGATTACAGTGATTTAACTATCAGTTTGGGAGTTGCAAATTCCGCTGCCTGCCCCATTTTACACTCACTAGAGATCTGTGATTTAGGTGAAATTTGTCCTGTGTGAGCAGTTGTCTGTGTTTCTTTGTGTCCCTGGCTCTGTGATGGACTGGCACCCTGACTGGCACCCTGACTGGCACCCTGACTGGCACCCTGAACTGGAGTTCCCTGCCTTCCTTTTTGTAATAACGTATTATATAATTATCAATTAAGCAATTATTTATTGCATTATCAACTGGATCAATACTTTTTTAAATAAAAATTTAATCATTTAAAACTGGACCCCACACACATACAGCACATTTTGTGCTCCTCAAACACACCTGTGAGGTACCTGTGGTGGGTCATCCTACACAATGAAGATTGAGTTTACCAACAAGCACAAACAAGCGCGCACGTTCTTAATCTATCCAACCCATCTGAAGAGAGTGGGGGGATCATCCTGTTTCATTCCTCTTTGATTGTAGTTCATAAATTTGACCACTAGATGGTAACGCACAAACATCTCATCAAAGAAATCGTCTATTCATGCTTTTGACCCAATCATTTTCAAGTTTCAAAACGCCACAAAAGTAATTAAAATGAAGATACAGGATACACACATAGACAAATTAACATTATCAAGAAGAATATTTGAGTAGCCTGTCACCCATATTTACCAGTGGCCAACTAACTCAGAAGGATGTAGTTTAACCTGCTAAAACTAAGTTAGCTGGCTAGTTGTAAAGAAGCTATATCAACATCAGTCAACAGTCAATCCTTTTTCCCCAAACGTCACACCAATACAGAGGGAAAATTATATAATTACACGTTAATAGTTTATGTTGGTGTGCAGAAATTATATGGGTCTGAGTGGTATGATATTTCAATATGTTATTACATTATATGTGCAGTTGATTTTTAATGAATAAATTGTTATCCCGTTGATAATGCAATAACACACCAATGATGCAATAAATTATTACATTATCGGTTCAGCATATTTATCCATTATTGGTAGATACATTATTAGTTGCTACACACTCACTCCTCCCTTTTAAACATTTGATAACATTCACAACAACCAATGCTGGTTTTATTTACAAGGCAAAAGTTGGAGAACCAGAAAAACTTCTAAAATAACCTTGTATAGAACAGACAGTCTAAACATACGGAAATATGACAGAATATGAAAGAAATCTTTTAGGTGAACACTCCATATCCACTATTAGTTTTATCTGTTAAAAAATAAAAAATAAAGACGAGGTAGAGATGTTCATTTTATTGGAGCGCAGTGTACATATTTCCAAAGTAAGGATCCCAAATGGATGACTGAATATTTCACCCTTAATCAAGCAAGTTGATTTATATAGCACAATTCATTACCATGTTTCCACTGGTATTCCTGTGTAGTACTTAAGTAAATTGATTCTATAACATGCAACGTATTGGTGCTTTATAAATCCTTTATAACTCGTGTGCCACCACCCTCCCAAAAATATACATTACATTACCCAGGTATGGTTCTCAAATATTATAAAACCTAACTAACTGCAGCACGGTTTTTATTTCTATCATATGTAAAACATGCAGTAAATATTTAAAATGTTACAATGGATAAAATCGGTAGTGCAAGCAGCTGCATACCATAACATGGTAACTGAGATTAACCGCAAACTTAATTTCATTAGCATGAAGAATTCACAATGTTTCATGTAACCAAATTGGCAGATCTTAACAATGATCATGGGGGCTGTCGAAATGCTCAGAGTAGTAGACGGCACAAGTCCAATCAAACGAAAGGCTAACATTAACTCCTTAAGCAAACTAGCATTGTGCCGTGTTAGTAGCAGAGCCGTAATTATAATATATATTGGGGGGGCATTTATAAAATATGCCCAAGATGTGTCCCCCCCAATATATTGATATAAAAAATATGCTATTTGGCAGATTTGGTCCCCCCCAATGTTGAGTCCATGGCTACGTCTCTGGGTAGTAGTACTGAAATTGCTATCGCTGTTGTATTCAAGGCAGATTTATGGTGGTAAAACACAAATGCCTTTTTTAACAGTAACTCCTGTCGAGTTTCTTCAGTGCACCAGTGCAGGCCGGGGGCTTGCCTCCCTAAAATAAAACAAAAAGCACACTGGGGTTTTACACAAGAGGTTAAGCAGGTTAAACACTGTTTCAGAATTAACAGGCATAAAAAAAACCCTGCTCTCATCTCCTGATGTGCAAAAGGTGTCCTTTCATTATGACGAAGAACCACTATAATAATTATCATTCATTTTTGGGGCTGTCCGACTAGGTTGCATATTGTCGTTGCTCTAATCTTCCCTATTTCTTAAAAATACAAAAATAAAAACATGAATTAGTGAGTTAAAAGACCCTGAATTTGGCTGGTTTGAATGGCAACATTGTAGTAGCATATTAGCAAAATGTGTAATTGAAAATTTAAATTAATGTCAAAATCTAAACCGACAGATACTAGGATAGGGGCTTTTTCCTGAAACTCACCTTATATGAGCTGCAGACGAGACTGAAAAGAGAGGACATTGCCTTGTCTTGCAATTCATCTGTATGCTCCTGGAAGGATATAAAAAAGTTAAACAGCCATCGAGGGACGATCAGAATACCTTCAACAACATGCGTCAGAAGAGTTGAACGCAAGAGACAAACATGTATGTCTAGTTTAGAACAGTAAAGCTGATGCATTTGATTAGAGAACCAAAAGAGACCGTTTTCATGTTTCTATAACATTAGCACTCCAAGCAATTTACATAATTTACGATGTACTGGTTAAGGTGAGAGGCTTGTAACCGTAAGGTTGTTGGTTCAAGTCCCACCCCAGCGGATGTATCCTAGAGCAAGGTATTTAACCTGAATTGCTTCAGTATAATATCCAGCTGTATCAATGGATGTATGTAGAAATGGTGAACTCTAAGTCGCTATGTATAAAAGCGTATGCTAAGAAACTAAAATGTAAACAGCTAGATATTTTCTGGAGGAATTCTTGCTCAAAAAGATACAAGAGGGCCACCTTCTGTTGGAATGAAGCCGGTAAGTTTTTTTTTCCTTCCCCCCAAGCAATCTCTTACCCCGTTGACAGTCACCCAGGGCACATACTCATGGGGTGGTTTAAGCGCATTGGTTTCCAGTGCTTTCTCATGCATCAGCGCGTTCCCCAGGTCTCCCTTCACACAGGACATGATCGCCTCCCACTTCACAGATGGAGAAAACAGCTGCACACACTGGAGCAACGGAGAAGGATATCAATTCGATTCTTTCCATTTTAGAAATTGGAGCGGGACACCCTTGGAGAAGCACGGGACACTTTGTTTATCGTTACAATGTAGTTTCCTGTTATTTACGTATGGAAAAATAGCAGTTTTAACAGCACAGCTATCCTGTTAGTTGCATTCAGATTTGCTTTAATATTCATACTTAATTGCTGTGGTACTATTACACTCCAGCTAGGCTGAATATATCATCCTGGATGTGAGCATCTAAGAAAATTGACAATATAATATCAGAAGTTCCCTACTTCAGTACTCTAACCATTCCGAGCAATGGCTCTACCCTGAGGCTACACCCACCACTTGATGATTGGCAGGCAACGATTTCCCATTAGGCATTTCATTTGTATCGTGGTAACTCTGGCTTGTTATTTCCATATCACACAATGACTATGACATAATATAATGAACGTAAATGTTGACTGTTTTTAGGGAGAGAGCGTTTTTCAGCAACAGAGATAATGAATTATTTCAGTGGAAAACTCAAACTACATTGAACAAAGTTAAAAGATGATACTTACAGGCTCTGCAGCACTGAGGACATCAGATGAGGATTCCATGCAGTAAATGATTTGAAATGCTGCGTCACCAGTCATATTCAGAACGCAGCTCTGGAGAGAACAAGGTTTAAAACAGGAGTATGCATTAAAACTCTCAGAAGACACCCCTTCGTCGGATGTCATCACAATGAGCTTATTTCAGTGTGTGTGTCTAGCCCCACTGAAACGTTCTACCTCAATCATGTTGCCCTGACACTCCGGCTCCCCATGTTGACAGGTAAACTGATACGGCTTTTCATGTTTTGACTCCTACAGAATGACAGAGGACAAGAGGAGAGACGTATGTTAAGTGATGTTAATTCATTTTTAAAATGTTTAACCAAAATCCTGCATACCTGTGCATTACCAAAAGGAACCAGCTTGACAGCCATGATATCATGAAGCATGGACCAGGTGGGGAAAAGTTGCCAGGCTAAAAACGCCCTACAGCCAGGGCAAAGGCTCTCATAGTACAGAGCCACTTCCACTGGTGGAACGGCCAAGTTTGGCTGTGTAGCATTCAACTCCAGGCACTGTTTCTGAACCTGCAACGAAACAGTTTTGTTTTGTTTTTACACACTGAAAGACCGTTTCTGAACCTGCAACAAAACAGACAGTTTTGTTTTGTTTTCTCACACTGAAATAATTTTCAGTTGAACTTTAAGAACATAAGCATGTGATTTAGTCAGCAGCCCAAAAGTAAATAAAAAGCAAGTGTTTTCCTGTTTGAAGAGAGAAACTTAGTAAAACTGACCGGGTGACTGATTTCAGAACTTCAGTCAATACAGGTATCAGGCCAAAACTCACTCAAAAAAAAAATATATATAGATAGATTGAAAAACATTAAGGATTAACTGTGGATAACACATCTCTAGGCTACTATTTGTTTTGGCTCCAGTTTTTGAGGAAAAAAAAAACTGGGTCACATGATTTGAGTCACATGATGGTAGCAAATTAAAGGCAAGCGGTGCTCCATTTTAAATGCATGACACCAATATTCCAAGGTAGACAAGGGTATCTTTGAAAAATATATGAAACACAACCTTTTAAGCATGAGATCCGACACTTAAATAATTCAGTGTAGGTCTCTCGGTGTGACTCTTTTGCCAAATAAAATCCCGCACTACCTTGTCTCTCAAAATCTTATCTTCTAACGTTCTTAAACATAAAATTATTTGGACGTAACCAATAACAAAGTTTGATATAATGAACACGTAAATATAATCTATTTTAAAGTCACTTTTAGAAATTTTAGAAAGTTAGCCCTCTCAAACATTTTACATTAAAACTGGACAATCAAACCAAACAATTGAAACGAGTTCCTACTACCATAAGTCATTTTTTAACAGATCAGGTACAATTCAAAAGTATATAATGCATAACAGTATATACAGCAATTTTTAAATGTAGGCTAGAAAAATTAGCGACTTTAGTAGGCAAATAGGCTAAACTTGAGGAGAACAGGAATAGTGGATAACTATTTTTAAACGCTGGTATACAAAATATTTAAAAATTTGATACTTCAAACAGCAAAAAAATAAATAAAGTTAAATACTACATATTTAGTCGTTGCTTTGGTGCTGAATCCGTAAAGGAAATAATTTAGAAACCAATGACTATTGCTTTCTTGGTAATCTGTCAAGAATGTAAACTGCGGAATATTGTTAAAACCACCAAGGTAATTCAAAAGCAAAAATAAATTTAAAAATTACCCCGCATTCTATAGCTATTTCCAGAGACCGACACCACTGCGACGGCGGGTAGCTGCAGGATGGTTTTGGTTTGCAATGGCATATCTCCGAAGTTAAGAAGACTGCAAGAAACAAAATCACTGCCTTCATATTGACCAACGTTATCAAGATATTGCGCTTCCACTAATACTTATAGCCCTATAAACTCCGCCTTGGGGTTTCACCGGCGCGGTTTTTCTGTTCAAAAACATTCGCTGTAATAGTGACTTGCCTAGCAACAGGTGATGGAGACCAAGAACTCGAATATTAGTGGTCATCAATCCAAAATTATTCAAATTAACAACTATTCGCGACTGCTTTAACTACTCGACGGTATGTCGGGGTTTTTGTTTTGTTTTGTTTTTGTTTTTTAAAAGGTATTTTATTCAAAGGTATATTACGGCTAAATATTTAGAACACTATGAAGGCTTAACCCCGTTTCACATGGTTACCCTGCAAACTCAAAAAGAGAAGTAAATGCACAAAGATATACTATTAAAATAAATCAGAAAAGTTCCATTTCCCTGACCCCAAAGATAAACAATAGTTATTTCTTTATTTTGAAAAAAGTGTTCTTATTTTCCCAAACTATCACGGACTTCTGGTTTAAGTGGAAAGTCCCTAAACTCCTCAAACTCCAAACTGCCTGATAAAAAATCTATAATAACAATAGAGAAAAGCCATCTGTAACCAGAGGAAGCATTTTCATAAAGCGGCCTTCTTCTTCGTTGCTGATACCACGTGCTACCTGTTGGTGACCTTTTCAAGACCGCTATGTCATATCTAGTTGATAAACAAACTATGAAATTAAGTATGAGAAATCAAGAAAAAAATAACAGAAAATATGTCCAAAACGGGTATCTTGTAAATTGTATATACCCCCTATAAAAGTGTCAGGAGGTATGTGTAAGAAAATAATTAATCAAAGTACAACGTGAATAACTCACGTTTAACTAAATACTGCCCCTTTTACAAATTAGATTGTGCTAAATGATTGATCGATGACTGTCTCTAAGGTGAGTGTGACATTAGTTAAATTAGCTTTATTTTTCACGATCAACTGTAAATTTCTCACTTATTTAATTACGTGCACTTTTTAAATAATCAATGGTCCCATGACTTGGTAGGAGGGGTTGTGCTAGTGAAGATGGCTGACTCTCCAGGAAACCACATCCAAACAAAAATACCATGTTAATAGTCAGGTCTCATAAGTTCCACCTTTCCAATACCTTGTTCGCCGCACTTAAAGGGAGAACAACAGAATTTTA
>JAOVYW010005761.1:0-11683 GCA_025775045.1 Hiodon tergisus
ACCAGTGTGGAGGTGGTGAGTGAACTCCCTCACACTCACTGCCCGGGTGACCAGTGTGGAGGTGGTGAGTGAACTCCCTCACACTCACAGACCGGCTGACCAGTGTGGAGGTGGTGAGTGAACTCCTTCACACTCACTGACCTGGTGACCAGTGTGGAGATGATGTCTGTAATTGTGCTGTTGAGCTCCGTTAGAAGCTTCTCGATGGGGCCTGGGATGGGCAGCTGCTGTCTCAAGTGCTCTGCTCGCCGGATCTGTTGTCGGTTCTGCCAGATCATCTCCGCCAGCTTCTCACACCTGAGTGATCAGGTGAATGCCATTTGAGAGTGGTGACATCATCACACTCACTGACCAGCATTAATCCGTATCATTAGCATAATCGCTGTCATCACTGGAAGTCATTAAAGACCTTTGTTGTGTCTATATATCCGTATTGTATCACTTGAATAGCTTCCTCAGGAATCAGAGTCGGGCTTTGGTGGGACTCACCAGGACTGCAGAATGTCTAGCCCTCCCTCGGGCGGCCCCCCGTTGCCTGCCAACTGTTGCCGTCGCTTCCACTGGATCAGCTCGTCATCCAGGATGATGGTCTGCTGCTTCCGGAGCATCTGCAAGGTCTTCTGATGCTTCTCTGCCAGGTCCTGAGCACACACAGCCACACACACGTACACAGACACACACAAATTTTAAGTCCATAGCATGAGACTGGAGGATTGGTCAGCCACCGGCCCTTTTCTGTGGTATCTGACGTAAGGAAGTGGCTCTACCCACCTAATAGATTATGATTGGCACATATTTCTTCACAAATATTGCATCATTTTTTTACAGAAAGGGTTTTCAGATGAGTAACTGGTCATACCAGTCTGTATTTCTGTAGTGTGTTGGCCTCCCGCGTGAGCCAGGACTCCACGTTGGCCCTCTTGGTCTGTAGGGCGGGCTCCCTCAGCTGGCGGTCTGCAGGGGGCAGGCTGGTAAGACTGGCCAGCTGAGCTGCAGGGGGAATGGGAGGCAGTTGGCTCCTCTGTCTCCACCACACACACACACACACACACACACACACACACACACAGCTCTCATTCCTGCTGAGCTGTGCAACAATAATTAACCCGGCGGAGTCCATTAAACAGCGCTGGCCTGGGGCTGGAGCGGTGATGGATTTAAAGAGCCCCATAAAGTTTGCCAAGCCACGCGGACCCCCTCCTGAACCATCAGGGAAACTCACCCTGAATGCGGAGGCTCTCCTGGTACTGGATGATAAAGTACTCCTGGTTGTGCTGCAGCTTGCGCAGGTCGTTGTCTGTGTCCTGCGTCAGGACCCGCAACTCTTCAAAGGCCTGGTTGATCTGCTGGTACTTCTGAGACATGCTGTCCATCATCCCGCCCACCGGAGAAATTGACTGCCAGTCAGAGCAGGGAGACCGTGACAGGCAGTGTGGGGGCCACACCTCTCTCTGAACATGGCATGCTCACATGCCGTCCACTGTTACCAAGTCTAATTGAGCCTTAGGGTAAAATTTGATGCAAGATAAATGTAAAAATATTTATCGCAGATTCCCACTTATTTAGTAAGTGCCGAATAGTGGACAACCACTCCAGAGTAATATGAATTTTGTCCAGACGGATATGTGCCATTCCCCATTTACACTGAGATGTAGCGTACCAACAACCTTCTGCACGTCTGCACCCCATTTTTAAACATAGAATTAAATACATGGACCCGAATTTACCGTTTACTTGTACATATCCACATTTCATGGCGGCTCATCTGGTATGACTAAAAATAAAGTGATGTTTTCTATGAGACTTTGGGAAGGACGATTCATGGACACACTCACGTTGGTGGCCTCCCGCACCAGCCTCTGCTCGGTGTACAGGATGTGCTTGATGCAGCGCACCAGCTCCAGCGGACAGCGGTCGTACGTGCTCTGCAAAACAAACGGGCGGCACTCACTCCCCCCGCAGACGAGAGCATGGCGACGCCCTTAAGCCAGCCGCCGCGAGTGGCCCGCGTCACACCCCAAGCCCGCCTCTGAGGACCGCGTGTTGCTGCCTCCCAGCCTAGTCCTACTAGGGAGTAGACTCATGCCAGGTTCTTGGTGTTGGGTTCCTCTCGTTCTGGTTCCCGTTCCCGCCTCTGCTCTCAGGCTGCACAGGAAGGGCGGGGACGTGGCTCACCTTCAGCTGGCTGGCGTAGTGACCCAGCTTGATCTTCAGCAGGAAACCGTCCTCGCCCACCTGATGCTCCGCCTTCTTCTGCAGCTCCTGGATCAGGCTGTCCAGCAGACGTTTGGCCTTCAGCTCCTCCTGAGGGTTCTCAAGGTCGATCGAGTCCCTGGCAAATACACACACACGGACATGTGATCCTCAGAGCCCATGTTTACCCAATACCCGGGTAAAACGAGGTACAGAAGGATGAGTGGCTTGGACCCAAGGACAGGTTTTCCCTATTAACATGTGCTGCAGACACACAGAGTTCTACTCTGTGACCCATCCCAATGAGCAGGGGTGGAACAACATCCAATCCAATCTAAAACAAAACATTTTTGGTTTCGTTTGGGAAAGACTACAGAAACCGGTTCCCTTCTCTGTCCACTGGCGGAGTCACGAGTCAGGTCACGGTGTGAAGCTAACCTCATACGCTGGACGCCCAGGGGGATGGTACGTACCACAGCTGGCCCTCGATCCACTGGGACAGGTAGTGGCGCACCTCGATGGGGAAGTGCTGGCCGTAGAGGGACTGCATCTGGTGTAGTGCGTCCCCCTGTAGCTGCTGGGCCTGGATCCATACTGCCATCTTCAACACCCTGGGACCACCGAGAGTACAGTGGCAATAATAAGTACCACAGCAACACAATAGTAACTAATCCAGCTCCTTACACTAGGTCCTGCTTGTCACCCTGCACACAGCAACAGTCGGACCGGTTTAGTGGGGCCACGCGGAGGAGGGACGGCGCGGTGATGCGGGTTCAGGTCGCCTCTGTTGTCGCACCAACACGCGCTCCGGCATGGAGGCCAAGGTTGAGGGTGGGCACTGTCACCGCACGCCAATCAGGGAGTGCTGCCTCGGATGTCGAGCTAATGGATTCACGTTGGAAACGGATCGAACGTCCACGGCAGTCAGATAAACCGCCACCCACACCCTCTCTCACTGTGACGACGGGCTATGATTTCAGGGCAGCCTTGTTCGTCTTGTAACGTTAAAAAGATAGCGGTTCACATCCTGCACGTTATTGAAACACATCTTCCCTCAGAGTCTAAAGGTCCACTCACCCATGACAGCATTCACCATAACATACCGCTGAGCCAAATGCGATCAATTTCACGTCCAATGTGGCTATGACATTATCGGCTACTTATGTAACCAGCTCAAATGATAAACAACCGAAAAAATACGGATTATGTCATAAAAGTATAAAAACCTCACAGAAATTGACTTTACAGTTTTTAGTTGACCGTTAAACCTTTTCTGCAATAATTAAAAACTAAGTTTGTGTGGCCCACACTAGTGTCCTTAAACGCATTACAATCAGAGCCTTGAAAAAATGACGAAGGTCATTTCCATTTTGAAGGCCCTCTTAAGGATACTATGTGATTTGAAAATATTTTGACCGCCCTAACACATACAGCTCTGGGCCACTTGAAGCTCTGTTCTTCAGCCCCAGTCCAGGTAATTGCATACGTCTTAAATTTTGGACAGACCAAGCCCGCCATAAATATGAAGAAACCGAGCCATTCCACAAACTAACAGAACGGACACCTTTGTTATTCGCCTTCTGGCTCCCAGGAAGAAAAATGAAAACATCACCGTCACAAATGACTAATAGGAAATGCCAGCTCCAGACTAGTGCAGAGCAGACCACTCAATAAACTAAGGGCCTGGTTGGAACGAATCCACCGTCCACATCCCGAGGACCATAACGGGGTAGGGGGAAACTTCATCAACGTATCGAGTTATTAAAATGACATGGTTGATGGCGAGACGGCCATTGTGCCAGTGCTCCAGACGACGGGCTAATGTCAATAAACCAGGAAGTGCCCCGACGGACCCCAGTACAAAGCAAACAGGGTTATGACAGCGCACAGCTGGACGGCTGTTTAAACAGAGGAGAGAGAGGCGCAGCAAGGGCGATAGGACACTTATAAGAAATGCACACCTTCTGCAAACAGGTTAGGCAATACCACAGGGGTGTTAAATTCTGCCGCAGCTCGGCCCCGTGGCCACCGAGAGAGAAAGATACCCGCCTGATGAAACCACAGCAAACTGAATTCCAGGCAGAGTACAGACTTCCCTCTGATGAGTCACCAGGGCTGCGAGCATTGCCAAGAACCTGCGCTTTCAGACAGAAAGGGTGGAAAGCCGTACAGAAAAATGCTACCGGTTACACGTAAAGGAACTTTGGAACAAAAACTATTAAGTGCGTACTCAAAAATCTTTGTGTAAAACGAGTACAGTTTCCATATAAAATTCACACGCCTACTGAGGCCAATAGTTAGCTAATAAAAATCCATGGATCATGAAAAAATAAAAAAATATTTAAAAAAATCTCACAGCAATCCACTCGGTTAAGAAAGATTTTTTTCTCAGAAAGACTTGGCAGAAATTAAATCAGTTGACAAAAAAAAAAAGACAAACGGTATGCAGTTATCTGAACACACGAGGTAACTTATTACCAGTAGCTAAACAAAACATTGACCACTTAAAAATCATTCTACGCTGGAAGGTTCCATTTTGCTCATTGATGGATGTCATAAGTCCGCACAATTGTACACAGTGCCTTATAGACTTCGGCCGTTTCAGATATCCAAGCACCTCCTTTATAGCCTCAGCTGACCGTTTCGCTCCGGCTCAAAAACTCTGAGCTGGATCAAAGTGCAGTGTGATGGAACACATTTCCATTTTTGATAACCTAAAGGCACAGCCCCCCCCCCCCCTTAAGGAACCCGATGGGTTCCCATTTGATGGAACAAGCACACAAAGGAACCCGTGCATGCCGCGAGTCAGTGGAGCATTCTGGTCTCCTGGGACTTCGTGAAGTTAGAAAAGGGAGATGAATGGCACTCTTCGCCTCAAGGTTCTCCCATGTGCCTGACAATGTAGGGTGAACGCGCCATCATGATGACCCATGACCTTCAAGGGAAAATGGAAGCTCTGTTAATGCAAGCCGTTCTCACCACTGTTTATCAACGGTGTTAACGTAGAAGCTCGCAGCCTCCAAGAAAATTGCCAAAGGGACGGCATCACTATTTGAGCCACAATACCGGTCCAATGTCAGGATAGAGATTACGACCTCTCCACAAGGCTGAAGCAGCGCCCAAGAACAAAACTACATGTGCTGCAGCAGAAACCCTCTCAATGGACAAATGACTTGAGGAAAAAAATGTAACTCTCATACTAACATGAGCGCTCAGCTAACCTTTACTTGGGCGTTTTATTTTTGGTCTCTTCATAGTAATACGTTAACACAGATACGGTGTAATGTAAAAGCTCTTCTGAAACACAAAAGGCTTACTTTAAATTATGAAATACCCTGAGGAAAACAACGTGCCTGTCTTAAAACAACTCATAACAACTTCGTCAAAGTATAACGTTTATCGAGTTAAAACTACACCAGAAGGATTGTTGCAGTAAACCGATATTTCCAAACTTGCAAACGCACGTTTATTCATAAAATGCTGCTCTATTTACCCTGCCCCCGTCCCCGCCCTGCTAACTGGTCAGTAGAGTTCTGTGGAAACAGGCAGCATGCAACATTGTGTTGAACTTTGGTACGGACTTTGACGCCGATTCGGGATTGCGATCTGGCCCCTTTTTTCTTTTCTTTGGTTTCCGTTACGTTGCCCTTTCAGTTTGAGGTTAGGGAACCAGCATTAGGTATTTTGTTTGTTTTTCTTAGTGCGTGTAAATAAAACGTACACACCCGTGGACCATCACCAGCCTCCTGGAGCGGCCGTTTCCTGAGACCCGGGAGTCTGCCAGAGCCAGGAAAACGCCCAACACATTTGGTTTACGAATGGAAAGTCATCACTACTAGTCACCGCTGTCTCAGCATTAGAGCAAACACAATGCAAGGCACTCCACGCGGGGCCGGGACCTACTGCTCTACGGAAAAGTCCTCAGCTTTCGCTGGGCACAGGAGGCCACTGCAGCGCTTACCTATTGAAGTCCCCCAGAACGTGAAAAGATTGAGCCGTTTCTGCCGCTTCTTAAATGGCTGGCATTCAGTGCTTGCAATCATGTCCACGCTCCCCTCCTCAAGCCCATTTCTACCTGCCAGCTGGTGAATTTACCAATGCTGGAAATCAATACCATTTCTGCACCCCAAGAACGATCCAGCACCGCCAAACAGAGGCTTTAGAGAGTGTACGTCGTCGACGGCTAGCCAAGCTAAATGGAATAAAACGGGTAGGCTATACATTAATGTAATAAAATGGCACCAAACACCTTTTATATATATATATTTCAAGCATAGTAGTGTTTGCAAAACAACAAAGGCATACTTTGATTTGTAGCTAAAGTTCCTCTACAAAATACTAATTGTAATATTTAATATTTTTTTAAACACATGAGGGCAGTGCTCCAGTTTATATACAAATAGCCATTACATCATACAGAGAGCACGCTAAAAAGTGGACGACACAGCATATGAGGACTACATCTTAGTTCCGCATTTTCAGTAAGAAATGAATGAATTACCAATATGTCCTTCTTACACCAAATTTCCCCATGTGAACTCTCTTTACTTTCGTTACTACTTTGCCATAGGTTTATTCATGAAATCATGAAAAACACCTTAATATCCATTTAAACTGCCCTACTCAAGGGCAAAGCATGCTCCATGCAAAATCTGAAACGACAACCCTGGCTTTATTTTGCAATCACTTTAATACCAGATTGCCGCCACTCATTTAATAAAGAATAAAAAGTGTTTATTTTCAAAATCAAATCTATAATGCTGAGACAACAGCAGACACAGCAACTTAGATTATACACATATGAAAATACATATACCAACAGGAAGTACAGGTATACGCCATTTAGCCACGGTCTGATGTACAGTACGGCGCCGTAATTTTGTCAATGCAAAGCCTATTTCAACGTGCAGCATCTGGATGGGACATTCAGACAGTTTTGGCGATTCTCCATCAACAGATAATAAAACTGGAGGTTATTACATCCCTGATAGCAGCTTTGTAAACAATTAGGAGCACATGTCCTGTAGTCAGCATGTAGGCCGATCGAAGATATTTAAAAAAAAACAGGGAAATTTCTCAGTGGCCGGAGATTGGGTCTCTCCTTTGCTAAATTTTGGTACTACCAGCACCTGGTTACAGCCATAATAGAGTGTGAACTGTAGACACCCTCCGATCGCACCATAACCTTTGTGCTTCAAATATGCTTTTTTGTGGGCAAAAAGCTTGCAGCAGACAGGAAGTCAGCTGAACCAGACAGGAACTGCATCGAACACATTCCCAAAAAACCCTGGCGACCCTCACCCCTCCCCCACGCACCCAACACCATTACTCCCCCCTTAAAGGCGCAGGTGAGAACCGCAGCAGCTGTCGGAGCACATCCGGGGGCTATCTGCCTTGACTTTCACATTTACACTACACTGTCAGTGGGGAAAAAAAAGATCCTATATCCAATTCTAATGTGCTTCCCCCCCATTTCTTCTTCTGAGAAGCTCTACCATTGTATTTCTGTCTTCCCTAGGTATAGCTACAGAAACGGGTAGCTTAGCAATATTTTTAGCTACAAGTTGTTTAGAAAGTTAACGCTATAATGTTACAGACAGCAAATAATTTACTAAGCTGGCCGAGTAAGTTGATCTGATATTTGCAGAAGATGTTGTCCTTAGCTTAAAATGATTGCTGGTGAAATAAAACTGGTTTTAAAACGTAGTATTATAAAAACAACAATTAACCATAGCAACTACAAGAAACCAGTAGTACTTAATAAAAGTTACTGCATACGTATGAACAGGAAACATTTCTTAACACTTCTACCATGTGGGAAGATCTGATTCACATTACATCAGAATTTTCTATCTACAGAAATAAACGTCATGACCACCCCCCACCCCACCAGTACCCAACGCAAATACAAAGAAAGGAGTTACCAGTTTTCAGCTCTCGGCTAACATGTAAATGCAGGACACTTCTGAGGTGAGCACCACAAACCTGGTTGAATGAAACAGAAAGAGGAAAGGAAGTGATTCAAATTTTTGGGTCACGCAAAAGCGCGATGCTAAAGGAAGTTTGAGAAAGGTTTTTTTATTTTATTTCACAAAACCACTGCGTTTGTAGACTGCATGCCAAAGCACCGTCTTTGTCATCACCTGCAGAATAAAGATCCAGAAACTCCAGAACTTTCACCATCCCTTTCTTCAGCCTCAAAGCCTGACAAAGCTTTCGGCCGGATTACAAGCAGCAAAATCCTTATGATCGAGAGTCTGCCCCTACATCGCATAACTGGCCACAGGCAACAAGTCTACCTCTACCCTTCAGATACTGCATCCTGTTATCAGGGCTGAGAGGAACACAGAAGCTCCCTCTGCCCGACTTTACTGGTCTAGTTACTCTTACGCGCAGGCAGGAGTCGGGACCCATTCTGGATAAGGTCGGGGAACCATTCAAGGCCCCGCGCTTGGCGTCCAGGGGCCAGGCCGAGGACTGCGGACCGGGGATCAATCAGCTGATCTGCAGACACGTAACCACATGTAATTGCCCTGAATGTACTTCTAAATTATGTCGATTCCAGGCTTTTCAAATATTCAAATCCATATCTCAAATCCTTTTTTCTTTCTTTTTACACAACTCAATATTTTCCTTTATATAGCCCAGATCTGATGACAGAAGCATTCTCCTTGTTCCTATAAAGCACTGAAGTCATATGGGAGAGTCGGGGTAACCCACTGTCCATGCCCGATCAGCAGAAGCTGCTCCTGGCTCCGGTGTCCTTGACACGTGCTTCGCGATACAAGTGAATACTGTGCATGATCAAAGGGCAGACAAACAGATGATGGCCACGAGGAAATAAGCATTTCAGTGGCACATTAACGACACAAGATATGCCATTGAAAGTTACAGAAAGTCATCAGACTTCTAGGCCTCCATACCCATTTATAGTAATTGCTAATGAACTGCGACGCAAGCTGCACTCCCAGGTTCTGATTATCAACATGACACCCACACACACTGGGAGAAAATGAAAAGCAAAACAAAAACAACACTTCTTCACCATCCTGTTTACTACAGGTGGTAGCCACTTCTGATGTGGGGAGGTGTGGCCATGTGGTACAGCCACGAAAGCAAAAATCATAATACTGATTTGATGTCAACAATGGTAGGTTTTTTTTTCTTCTGTTCACCAGTTACTGACTACCTTACATTGCTGTTATATGTTACTACGTTACATTTCTCATTTATAGTCTCGTTATTATAGACGTGATGGAGGCATAGTGAAATGCCCCTGGGCACAGTAGTCATGTCATGTCCAGGAAGCTACGGACCCAAAGTCGGGAGCATCGAGCCATGATTTTAGACGTCCAGGCCATAAAAGCCCTCCCGGGGCCTTTCCAGGGCTGTTATGCTTCTCCGCACAGCACGCTGTTCACGCAGACTCCACTTTGGCCCGCTACCGGAGCCAACTCAGATCCGAGCCACGGGATAGTGCACATACACTGACCCAGAGGGTTCGACTGCCCTCCCTCCTTTCTGGCTTCAGAAGGGGTCCTTGTTTTCAATCCTCTACAGCAACGCCGAAAACCCCCAACACATATTTTAAACTTTAAACTCTCACCGGCAATTTGATAACACCATTGCAATGTTAAAGGCACAATTTAGAATTTTGGTACAAAATACAGATATACTTTTGACAAACAAAATTAAACTAGGCTATTTAAAAATTATTTGACATCAACAGTTACCTTGACTGTTATTGTAAACTTTCAAAGGAATGTGGCCCAAAAGCACATTTGTGACATTGCATAGCCAATCACGGTGACCCATAACCGTGCTGCCATTGACACTGCGTAGCCAATCACGGCGACCCATAACCGTGCTGCCATTGACACTGCGTAGCCAATCACGGTGACCCATAACCGTGCTGCCATTGACACTGCGTAGCCAATCACGGTGACCCATAACCGTGCTGCCATTGACACTGCGTAGCCAATCACGGTGACCCATAACCGTGTTGCCATTGACACTGCGTAGCCAATCACAGTCACCGGTAACCATGCCGCCAGTGACATTGCGTAGCCAATCACGGTCACCCGTAACCGCGCCGCCAGGGACATTGCGTTGCCAATCACGGTCACCCGTAACCATGCCGCCAGGGACATTGCGTTGCCAATCACGGTTACCTGTAGGTTTCCCCCATTGCCACGTAACACCATGGAAGGCAGCACAAAGACCAGGGAATACTCCTGTCTTTACAGACAGCCTAACTAACAACTGGAGAAGACAAAAGGTTTAGAGGTCTAGGTTTAGATCTTTTACACAAAGCTGACGTTTGCCTAAAAAGCTGAAAAACTGCACACTGTTACCAATAGTAGTGTACCAAGGTAGTGTTTCCAAACTGGACGGAGACAAAAAAATAAAATAGGGGAAGTCAAAGTGTAACAACAACATACGATGAGTGAGAAAAGTTACAGCTAAAAGAAAAGTGAAATAAAAAATAAGGAACCCAAAGCAGTTTCACACTGCAATGCTTGTCTAATTATGGCCAGTCAGTCACACATCCAAACAGCAGTATCAAATGTGATTTAAAACAAAACAAACTAACCAAGCTGGCAAAAGTCCCCTAGAGTCAAACAGAAAGCAATTCGAGTATAACCGAGATGTCCCTTTGAAGGAAGCAACAGATGCAGCTTTTGCGTACATCAAACGACACGCAAAGAGAACCGTCTACACTTCTCCAACCGGGGCCAATGGGGGCCTCACTCAGCTTCCATCCGATGAGACACAAGGGTTGAGAGTTAAGACAAAACACAGTAAAACAGAGGAACGATGCAGGGCACATTGAGGGTCCCTACAGTAAAAGGTCCAAAGCAGAAGAATACGGTAGCTTTACTGAGATCCCTACCCTTGGACTGCTGGCCATATATACCGCCTCTGCGTCGACAATATAACTGGACGACTTTCCACCTCGTAGGACTCTACATAGGTTCGCATCTGTTTCAGAATGAGCCACATTTCCTAAGCGGCCTTTCCCGTAAGGGTGCCATGGCAACAGACGTCCACCCCCACTGCTGCTACTACTCTTGCTACCTTAGAAACAAACTGCTGTGCACAGTTGCGTAACGGGAACAGAGCCGGAGTGCGCCGACGGCTGCATGACATCAGGGTCCCTGAATAGCAGCTCAGGCAGGTGACAAGAATCACGGACAGCTAGCATGCTTCCTATGCGGATGCTGGCTCCCACTGGGCTTGCGGGGTCAACCGTAAGCCGCAGGGCGCATCCAGGGGTGGCCAGGTGGCCGAATAACGGCTCGGGCTTTGGACAATGTCAGGTGTGCGTGTGGCTGACCAGCCACCCCCACATCCCTTTAACGTGACTGACCAGCCACCCACACATACCTTTAACGTGACTGACCAGCCACCCCCACATCCCTTTAACGTGACTGACCAGCCACCCCCACATCCCTTTAACGTGACTGACCAGCCACCCCCACATCCCTTT
>JAOVYW010005761.1:19530-38696 GCA_025775045.1 Hiodon tergisus
ATAACGAGCTGCTCAGACAAAGGGCGCTACATGACAAACACAATTTCCTTTGCATATTATTCATGGAGAGTAAGGGTGTGTGTTATCGCTACGAAGACAACTCTGCAGAGAAGCATACTCCTATGATGTCACCTTATGCATCTTTTTTTTAAAGGCATTGTTTAATATGTACTCCAGCCACGTCTCCTTGGTTGCAGGGATCTCCAGCATGTGGAGTGGATGCACAGTTCAGGCCCGGCGAAGGGGCGGTTTAACCCGTTGAGCGTTAAACCAGCTGAAAATCCAGAGAAGCAACACCGAAGGGACCCAGCACGGCTGGTCTCCGAAGAGAACAGCACCTTTGAGCCACAGGAAGGAGAGAGGCAGGACAGTCGGGCCGGCCCGCATCCTCCTGCCGCGCCCCCCTAAGATGTGACCGGGCTGAGCCGGGGCATCAAGGGTAGCCGTTGGATCACAGCATTAATGGGGAAACAACCCTGTTCACTGCTGCTGAGGGGAGACGCCAACCTGTCAAGGTTTTCCCTCTGTTAATACCAAATGTCAGTCAGGATAATGATGTCACCCGCGTTAAATAAATAAAACCAGCTTGCTTTGGTAAAGGACCGCTAGTCAAACTTCAGAATGCTTATAGCGGTTCTCAAAGCTGGTCCAGGGGACTCCCTGTATGTATGCGGATTTTTGTGCCAATCTGCCTTTTAAATAATCGGGTTAGTCCGAGCTATCCTCAGCTAGACATAATTACCGGCTTCGGGCCATTTGTGGTGGCAGAAGAGCGAGGTATCAATGCGTTTATTTTAATAATGCATTTTGGTTAATGTGCGTCTCTTAAGCAAACCTGAAATTCGTATTAGTACCTGCTACAACCCCCCCCCCCCCCCAACCCGCATACCAGTACCCAAGGGACAAATTAGGTGACTTCAATTACATTTTCTGGGACCTATAGGATTGAGTCAAACAATAAACTATATCAATTTAAGGATTCTGTCAGGTACGCCATTAACTTTGTTCTGGGATTTGGGAAATGGTGAGTTTATGCACGTTGCCAATTGGTGATGTCATTTATAAACATGGGGTTCATTTTCTTCACTCAAGGGCATAAAACATCAGCTTTTTACTATTAAATTATAAAAAAACAACGGAAATAGACCTAGGCCCTGAAAATTACTGTAACAGCATGAAGAATTACACAAGGAGTTATGATGGCTATTCAGTACCAAAATAGTTACAAATTGTGCAAAATTTTGCCGCTTGGATCTAAGGCAAAGAAAACAAATGTCCACATCCCACCAGTCTTGGCATGACAGCACCATGCTTCAGAGTATTACTTCTCACTTTTAAGGCCCATTTATTTAAAAGACCTCCTAGTCTTTTAGCCCTACAATCCCCAGGGATTACTTTGCTCACAAGAGGCTGGATTTATAACTGTCCCAAGAGTAGCAAAAACCAAATCAGGCAGTACAGCCCTCTCTTACAGATCCTCTCAACTATAGGCCCGTCCCCGATGGTCTGGAGGTGGGAAGGACTCTAATCACCTTCAAGGCTGTATCACCCTCCCTTGTGTCCCAAAATATTTTAGATTTTGTACGCTGCCATAGTTTATTCGTAAAAGCGTAAATTTGTATTCGTATCATGCTGTGTAACACTAAACAGTGATTTTGTTTACTTTCTTACCCCTTAACTGTCAGTTGCTAAACATTTGGCATTTTCTTGAGTCTTTCTCCACCACCCTATCCCTGGGACGGGTGAGATAAACCGTCACCAATCCGTATTATCCCCAGTGTAGTCCTGGCAGCAGGCAGCAGGAACCAAGGAAGAACCAACCTGTAGTGCGCACTTTTGGAAAAGGATCCAGCCTTCGGTGAAGTGCTGAAGCTGCTCACTGATTACTTTATTGTTTTTCCGTTTTATTCTATAGGTCTCTTCTGTAAACCCATTTTCCCAAGATTTCGCTCGACTGCCTCTGGGGTCGGGGGAACACATTTTCCAGTTTTTCCCCTTTTGTCACTGGGTTTCCAGGTTGTTCGATTCCCTCTGGAATATGGTGCTGTTCAGTGGTCTGTGTAAGTTCTAATCTTAACAACGCACTATAAGGAATATGTTTGACTGATTGATTCTGGTAAGTGAACCAGTCATATTATCGTATTTTGATACAGAGCAAGATAGAAGAATGTCCTACAGCAGATCTAGATCTCATCCTAAATATGGGCCCTCTCTCAGACCCACAACCTCCACTCCTTGGTTCACTTTCTGCCAACAGCTTAATATCCAAGTGCTGGCCAGATGTTTGGCTCTTACCACTGACCCAGTAATACTACAGAGGAAGTTATCTAAAAAAAAAATACCCCAGAATAACCAACATGACAAAACATGCACTGCACAGGCACGGAAGATGGGACAGCATATGCACGAAACAGCACATTTTTGTTTTTGGGGCCTGGGAAGTGCTCGTGGAGTTCAGCGCACACCAATTTGCCAAAGACCAAAGGCGGAGTCTGTCCGAAGATCAAACAACCCTTTCTCTCGAATGTCACAGCGGCCGTGTGGAAGACCAGCAGCAGGTCCGAAGGGCGCCGGCCTCAGACGGACCTGTTGATTGACAGGGGCTGCTGGTTACCGTTCAGCTGTGATGTGCCGCTGAGACGTGTCGTCCTGACGTTTCCTACAGACCCTTTAGAATCAACACTTAATGAGTTCTTATGTCCCAAATGATTTTTTGCTCTCCTAAGATTCTGTGTGTCGAGCTTCCTCGTTCCTCGTGGCGAGACTGTTGTCCACACCGCTGGGGTGAGAGCATGACGCGATCACGCTGACGCAGAAGCGGCAGTCCGGGCCTGCTGCTGCACAGACATCTGTTAAACGCGCAGTTAAATGGACCAACGCGCTCTTCTCCAGATCTCACAGAAGGAGAAGGTAGAGTTCCATTAATGTCACAGGCTCCCGCACCTCTGTCCCCCCTTGCATCCCAGTTAAATTCCAGGCATTGACGCATCTAGCCATTTTAACAATGCCTGAAAACCAGACATTCTCAGCGAATGAGTAAGCAAAGGCAAATTAAAGTGTATCTCTGAATAATCACCTGCCAGCATCTTTCATTGGGCAACGAGTTTTGCAAAGTGAGCTAAACCTCTGAATTCCAATATTTATGAAAAAACATGAGTTTGCGATTGAGGTAGTGACTTTGAAATCACTCATCCGATAAAATGTCAGGGATTTTACTTTCTGAAAAGGCAGCTACAACAATGCTTCACCTCAATTCTCTGGGGGTCAATGTGAATTATCTCAGGAAAGGAGTGATAATCTTGAGCCATGAAGTGGCATTTCCTTTCATCCAATATTCCCAAAAGTCTAAGCCCAGCCCATTGGCTCAGAGGGCAGAGCGACACACTGCCTGACTACTGTTACCATGTAGTGTAAAAAAAAAGTGCTTGGAATCCTGATGAAATTTCGCCTCAAAAGTTTTGCATTCTAGCAGAGCTGCACCATACAAACAGTCACAAGTAAATGGAGCAGTCTCGAACACAAAGTTGTGCCCTGAAAGACAACAGCATCCACATTTTCATCCAAATACACAAAAGACAAAACAATGTCTAGGACTCACATGTATGTCAGTATCTACTGTTGTTTAGTAAAGTTCTCAAGCTAGTTTCTTTTAAAAAAACAAAACAAGTTTATTTCCGGAATATTTCCACACAATTCTTGACCCACAGCACGTGGAAAGTAACCGAATGGTTTATATTTTAAAGTTTAGTATTTATAAGCTTTACATGTTTAGCAGTAAAACAATATAATTTATATATACTAGCGAAAGGTTTTATTGTGAGGCAGAAATTTTAAAGTTTGCCATGGTGGAGATACCTTGTTTAAGTCAACATGACTTTTATGAATGTGCGACTGTAAACTGGACTGAGTAAAGCTGAAAAAAAAATACAAATTACACATATATATATATATATATAGCCCATTTCCTCCCACACTCAATAACAGCAACAATTAAATTCAGTAGCACCTCTCGGCTGCTAGTTCTCCTGAAAAACAGACCCCCCCGTGTACTGTGTACAATAACACTTTTTGGTATGGCATAAGTTTGTCCTGCCTGTCTTTAATCTTTTGAGTTGATGACTAGTCACAGTGGCCAACTACATAAAAAATCTCAAGGGAACATTTGGTAGAGAAACACAGTTGCTAAAGTATCGTCAGTGGGTTGGACTCTTACTCTTCAGTAAAAACTATTCCCAGGGAATACTAGTAAACAGTAAACCTAAAGTGATACAAAACTAAATCTGAAAGACATTATAGGCAATATAGCCAAACTCACATTGCATTGTAATCACACACTGCAGCCTGGTAGAGTTTGTGCTGATCCACTCCCCTGTCTCCTCTCCCACTCACCCACCTGATCCTGCTTATCGTCTGACCATCGTCTCTCCACGCAGCGGCAGCGCTGTAAACGCCCCACTCCGGCAGCTATGGGAACTCTCCCCTCTGACCTTTCCGGCTTGCCATATGTCAAAGGTCGGTGGTCTGCAGTTACACAGTCCGAATCCAGCTCACACATGCTCACGGTGACTGGACACGTGCGCTCTAAGGCAGACGCTTCGCACACATGGAGATACCCACAAACATAGTGAAATGTGGCTATGAAACCACTCATTCACCTAGACTGCAAAAGGAGCCACCCTGCACTCAATAAACACTCAATATTGACACCCACCTGCAGACATCTATAGAAAATGACACATACGCATAACTCGGTTTGTGGACGAAAACTACAGGTAAAACTGCTTTAATCAATTGATCTGCATTTAATTATAACCCAAAACACACAATTGATGGCTTACGCGGTACTTTTAGTGATGCCGAAACCATCTACCTCCTTCTCCCTTTTCAGGTCTTGACATCACTTCCGATTTCTGTTGGAAATGATTGAAAACAAAACGCTTTCCTTTTATTGCCATAGTGGACGCTGCGCAGGTTGCCGGCGCCATCACTACCATAGCACCGGTTTATTTCTTTGTTTATGTAGAGGTGGCCGATTGGTCAGGGTGTTTACGCGGCGGTCGGAAACACAGCGTTCCACTGTATGTCTCTAAAAGATATCGGAGTTCTCGGCTAGCTGTGAAACCGGGTAGGTGCAGCACAATACCTTGACAAAATTATTTTAGCTCGCTTTCTATGATCCGACACCTCTCAATCTGCAGAATGCCAACATCCAGAAGATTTTACCTCTGAAGCCAGTAAAACTGAAACATCACAGAAGTGCCCTGAACTCACGAGGCAAATTACTTGCATGACGTGTCGAAAGGCAGATGAACTTACAACAAGGAGTTAGCATGCTGTAGGGCAAACTGTAATCCTCAAAAATGAAATTCTAATGTTTCAAAGCAGAACTAACCGGATCCGAGGCACCAGCATTCTAAGGTCTGAATTTGAACTGACGTACAGGGTGGGAAATTAAACATAATTGGGAAGAGGCTCACATTACATGTGACAGCGCCGGCTAAACCCACTTCTCCAAAGAGCTGCATGTGATGACCTGCTGATCGCTTGGCTGCTGACACACGGAGGCTACACAGACATGAGTGGTCCGAACCTATGATTGGCTGTCCCGCTCATCTACCAGAGGGAGGAAAAAACCTGGAACAATTAAGCTGGGAGAAGATCAGGGCCCCTTTTCTGCATCACATCTAAATCAACAAAATTGAGAAAACTTTCAACGTAAAAAAACTTCCCCCATGTCATACCACGTTTCGACAGAGGGACCAAAGGCCAAGGGGGACCTGTTCTGGCCGGCCAGGGCTGAGGCCCTTTAAAAGAGCCCATCCTTCCATTGAGCTGGCAGACAGATTAGGACCCGCTTGACAGGAGATTTACATCAACTACCATATGTTACATTAACTAACATGCAGTTTCAACGCCGCAACGGCAGCAGGACGATTTAAACACAGTTCTGCCAAGCTGCACGGCCAATAGCTTCACGCGACAGGTCACGCTTGTCACCGCACTGTCCTCTCCCATTGACCACTCCAGCCGTATCGACTGGTTATAATTATTGATACGGCCTCCATCATAGGCTCTTACTTTGAGCTCGATATTTCGGCAAGGACAGACCCAGGAACAAAAAAATGGCACCACAAATCTTTTTTCTACGCATGAGGCAATGCTCAGCTTTTTTGAATACGGCGATACTAATATGACAGGTTTTGGATAGTGTGTTACCAAAAGAAACTGCAACGCATGTCATTAACACCAGAAAAACAACCGAGTCAGAGTTTTCCTACTTTCAATTACGAGTTGGAGGGCGGTTCAAATTGATCTGGTCTACTTGGAGCTCATACTTCCAGGTTTGCAAGTTTTATTCAAACTTAATAAAAGGCTGCTTGTTTGTTTATGCCGTGGCAGATTCACCATTGTGTCCATCCATCACAGAGCCAAGTACTATTGGCAATCAGCAGTCACGCACTGAACGCCAGGCTGGCCTATCTTAAAGGGACAGGACATGGACTCCCTGCCCACCGTTGTGCAACAACGATTACATTTATTTAGACTGTTGTGCGAGAACAGAAGAGCAGCACTGCACCGCTGTTGTGACAGATAACAAAACGTGTTTTGAGCACACTTTCAATTTAGACATGTCTGCATGTCCGCCGATAACTCCAGCGTTTATATTCCGCTTTGCTGGTTTATATTGTTAATGTTCAAAGGCAGACAGTTTTAGAAAAAATTACCACATGCCCATACAGACAATTTCTGCTAACTAAATGTAGCACATCCTGCTGAAAGTGGTTGCATGGTTCTCAAAATAACAGTTTTTGAAATAAGTTTTTTAAAACATACTTACAACATTGATTGATTAATTATCAGAAAATTTTCAAATGAAAAATAAGTGGTCAGGACACTGCATTTCAAAAGATTTGTTAGCTGTTTGCAGTTGGCTCTAAAGGTTTCGCTGTTCCCTGGCGTTTTGGAAGTCTATTGGGATTTTGATGTTTTTCTGATGCGATGTTGATTGCCACAGAGCCCTATCAGAAGGGCGATGATGGCCATCGTGCCGATTTAAAGACATTCAGCAGGTTGGACCAGAGACCTCCAGCCGCCCGTCAAGTTCCCGTCACACGCTACGTGGGTGAGCACAGTTTCTTCTCACCACTGCCATTAGGCTGCATTTTTTTGTCAGGTTCAGTGGGATCCCTTTAAAGGATAAATGACCACCAACCACTGACATGGAGCAAAAATGATTGTTTTCCATCAATTCACCCATGACATTCACTGAAGGAAGTAAAGTTTGAGGAATTTTCTAATCGCCGCGCCCTGACTGGTCATCCACTTGCGACATGCCGTCTGGGAATCGGATCCCCCCCAGCGCTTAATCATTGATAGGCCCGCAGAATCAGGCCAGACAGCAGGGAAACTCATACTTTGTTCATTTCAAGTGAGCGTTTGGTGTTAATATTTAATTTTCCACAGACGAGACTCTGCCCGTGGGATCTGTAAAGAGGCTCCCATTAACTTCGGGAGCCAGGCACTATGACAGGGAAGCCTCCTCGGTGGGGCAGGGGGCGTTTGGTGGGGGGACTTGGAAGTTGTAATTAGATAAATGAGCCAGTGTCTGCCGCAGTGACAAGGCCTGTGGCCCCAGGGCCAGTTGGAAAAAGGACACCTTGTTCTGTTTACATGTTTTATTGTTCCTACCAGTGTTTTCAGTCTGAACTGCCTTTGCTTTATTTATTATTCAGCATCCATAGTGTTCACACTCATACAAGCAGATCATTTTTATTTACCTGGAATATTATCTTTGGGCTGTTCTACGGCAGCCACCGCCCACCCCACCCATCCATATTTAAGAGATGCCACAGCAGCAGGGCTGTAGGAGGACTGGATATTTGCTGCAGGGCATTAGGTGCGGGGGATTTGGGATTGGCAAATGGTAGCCTGCATGTCTCTACCAGCAGATTACACGGTTTACCGCCACAGTGCAGCGACATCACGTTACACGCCATGTGAAATTAATCATTATAATGATCATAATCATCCTTTTCCGTCTGCCAAAGCTATTCCACTAGCCAGCCGCCAAACAAAGACAAGCAGGGCGACCCAGATCCGAGGGGCCACTACAGGAAGGGACCTGGAAAACACCAGGAATAATGAGGTTATTAAGACTAAGCCTCGGGTCGGTCCCAGGTTAGCTGCGCACTCCCTGACCCCTCACTGAACCCAGCCAATAGGGCAGGCCAGATTTGGGGCTTAAAATTAATTGCAGCGCTCTCTCAGATCCCAGCTGGAAGCGGCGTCTGTCCCGAGCCTCACATCTGGTGCGGTAAGTGTGAATCTGGGGGGAAACCTAAAAATATATACCGTTTACATTATGGCCGCACACACAGTAGCCTATACACCTGGACATTCAAGCCTCGTCTCATTCACATAAATGTACCCATAAAATCATGTACTACATAGCGAAACTGCATGGTTACTGTGGACATCGTTTTAAAACAAATTTGAAACATGCCAAAAGACATACTGAGATATACTCCAGAGCGACTGTCAGTAACGGCACTCGCCCAAGTCAGCAGTCGGACTCGCAGGTCAACATCCACACAACTGACAGAGCGTCACCAGGGCTCCACCCCAACCCAGGGACTCTCTTGCCGCATCTCCAGTCGGATTCCTCTGTGCCCGCAGAACGGCGGTCCTGGTGAGGGGGACGTGTTGCTCCACCAGTTGGCGCTGTGCCTGTCATACAAGCTGAGCAGCCTGCAGAGTGTTAAAGGGACAGGTGGCTCAAAGGTGATTGGAGCAGTCCAGCCGTACTTCTTGACCGTCCCTGTGGTGTGGTTGCAGGATTTGTAGCATAATTAAAATAACAAAATCGAAGAAGCAAAACCTATATTGTATTGGCCAAACAATACAGGCGAAGACCTCCATACTACAGATTCTGGTACCACGTGTCATCAAATCCTTCAAAGCTGTGAAAAGCTGAAACGGCAGCAGTTGGCCAGACAAATCATTTTATTACCGTTACTGAATAAGACAATTCCAACAATCGTAAAACAATCAGACACTGGAAGAAAAAGAAAGGAAAAAAATTAAAATAATCCTGTTCGCAAGGGAGCGAGCGCGAGAGAGTGTGAGAAAGTCACAGTGATAATGAGCGAGGTCTTATCACGCAGCGGCTCTCTTCCTCCCTGTGCTGAGGCCTGAGGTTTCACCCGAGACACCCAGTGTCGATTAAAACCGTGGGGTTGAGGGGCTCTGGCCTTACGCGCCAGACCCCCAAATCCACATCCGCCCCGGTTCCACCCGTTTTATCCTTTACGCGTTTTACTTTCGACTGAGGATTTATTTATTTTTTAACGCCGGAGGAGGAACTTGATATGATGGCAGGAAACAGCTGTGGCAGCCGCTGCCAGAGCGAGAGCCCCCGGCTGAAAAAAAGACGACATGAGGCGGATTAGACACAGCCTGGGGCAGGAGGTGTTTATCTTTAAAACCCCGTAGGCTTCAGGACAAATCAATGCTTGTTTGACAATCTCTTGTTTGTGAATGGGGTTGAAAATAGGCTGCTATAGTGCAACGCTAACAACAGCGACGCCTCCAAGTTGTCCAACTGTGGTTTGCATTCACTTTTGCAGCAATATTCAACTGGCGGGATAATCTGGTATACCATGTGGCTTTTCCCTCTGGCTGCAGGGCTCGAACACGGCCATTGTGCACTGCTCTGAGGCTTCACGCCGGAGGCAACGCTGCCGCTGCCAGGCAAACTCAGAGGACCTACCCAGTGTTGTGATCCCCCAAGTATCCCGCGCCAGTTGGGAGCTGGCGGTAATTGTGTCACATGACTTTAGAAGCGAAGCAGTCAATTTGTCTTTTTTTTTTTTTTAACAGTTTGGACACTACAGAGAGATTGTGAAAAGGTCAGGCAAGTCTAGAGTTTATAGCGCAGCAAGGCAGACAAAAGCATAGTGTGGATAACTAGACAAATTACCGAGGAGAAACAACACACACACATTCCTGTATGCATTCCTGATCACATGTCTCGATTCTTTTGGACTGCACACGTTTAGATTAGGTTTGGAAAAAACGCATTTGCCAATGGAGAGCTCATTGGCCAGATAATCCACCAACAAAACCACAACACATCTTATAAACTTAATTTTAAAAGCCCCCTTTAAGACATAGATGAAAAAGACAAAAAAACTAAACAAATAAACAGCCACTTAACTGTCGACAGGCCCTGGAGGCACAGGGCCCATTATAATATCCTCACTGAGACTCATCCAGCAAGGCGAGAGAATGTCACCCGGGACGGAAGCATCATCCCCTCGCTGTGCTTGTCCACCCTCCTGCCAAGGAGCACCAAATGATCCCCGTCAGCGGTGCCTTTAAAGCCCAGGGCACAGAGTAACGGCTTAAGGCTTACGGCTCACCCTCTGCGGTGGCTGGTCAGCGCAACACCACCGACCCGGGAGCAGGGGTGAAGCAGGGTGCATCTCCACCCAACGAAACACACACAGGGGTCAGGGCGGGGGCCATCAACGTGCCCGTCCCATCCAGTCCAGTCAGAGTGCGCCACACATTGCAAAACCCCCAGAACCCAACTCCCATGGCAGTAATCGCCCACAATACCCTTTGTCCCCACAGCTGGCTGTTGACACAGGATGTAGTCCAAAGCATATAGGTTGTCCTCAACTGCCTGGTTGGCAACATGCTTAAACATAAACCTGCTGCCCTGCGGTTATAGCCATGGCCTTTCAGAGAAAGAGTTATACTCCAGAAGGGCACGAGTGATTAGAGAACATTAACTTTGTAGCACGCCGGGGCGTAACCAGTCCCTGGAGCGATCAGACACAGGAAGGTGGAGGGCATTTTATTCAGCATTTTTCTTACCAAAAAACGAAAAAACACAATAAACATCAAAACAAAAACACCCTTTTTGGGAGAAACCAAAACAAGCAACTTTTCAGCTTTAAAACAATAAATTAACAAACCAACAAAAAGAATCATTGAAAACACTGTCACCAAACCACACATTTTCCAGTTTTAAGACATATTTTCTCTTGCCGTGTCTGTGCACAGATGAGTTCCTGGCTCTGGGCGTAGCCACATAGGCTGCCCATCAGTCTGGGCATGTCCCAGAGGCTGCCTGAGGGCAGATCTCCAGGCTGCATGGCACAAACTGCTATCACGCAACACATCTGGTTATTCATCTGCTCATTTATAATAATATAGAAATAAATGAATAAAGAAAATCGGTGAACAACACTTTCTGCTTGTTTCCTTGCCATGGACCATATAAAAACACTGTTAATTATGCTCCAACCTGTCCCTCCCACGACTCTGCAGTCCACATAAAGGCCCTTTCATATCACATTTTTACTACCCATTGTTCATCCTGAGTTATGGGATGCCTATTTTACACAGAGAAAAGTTCAGTGGCGTGGTGGCATTGGAGTGACCCGCGGGAAGACAAAGTGACACTGTACCGTTTTCTGAGTAAAGCGGGGATTGCTTCAACTTTCTTTTCAACAGGAAACAAATTTCAAATGTATAAACCTTCATTGATACACACCAAAATCTATATTCACCAGAAAATAAATCAATTCCCTTCTAGCATGTAATCTTTTTTTAAATCATTCTACTCTGGGCAATTTGTATTCATCTACTTTTGATCTTTATGTGCATTGCACAAAACAGCCAAATGTAGAGACTGCAGCTGTCCCAATGTGTACAGTCACTAAACGCATCTTTGTCAACAGCGCAACTCGTCTGGCTGGATGCCTCACCCATCGACCCCATACACAGGGGAAAACATCTACATATCGCTTTAACCCACTCCGTTCGTTCAAGGACCTCTATCTGGACTCCGTATTGGCACGTTGAGATGTCTTCCCGCTTGACGTCGTGGGAAGGAAACAGATATTTGAACAAAACCAGAAAATCGGCATCCGGCAAATGTGTTTTACAAAACACTGGCATCATAAGAAACAACACATGACACTTCAACCTGAGAACCTGTATGAACCTGAAGTTGATGATGGCATCCCCCAACACAAGGAAGCGTCCCCTGAAATCACACATGATAATTATTAAGATTCTGAGAGCATTTTGTACCAAAGAATCCTCTCCGCTCATGTGTCAGTTAAGATACTAAAATGTTAAGAGAGAAAGTAACCCAACACGAGCACGCGCAAGCTGAATGGCCAGCTCTGTAAACTTTCTAATAATGAGAGTACTCGATTAATTATCCCAGCTCTAGTATGTTCTAATGTGTTGCTTAATGTGAATACTTGGTTAATTATCCCAGCTCTAGTATGAATGGAAGGTTTTTTTTGTTTTTGTTTTTTTCTCCCCATACAGGTGAATATGCCTCTAACACAAACTATTGAGTTCCCTCATTCGTGCATCAGTGCAGAAAGATCTCAGACTGCACGGGGCAGGAACAGCGCATTAAAACTAGAGTATATTCTAACTCAAGCACTAACAGAGGATATCTGGTTGAAAAGAAAGAAGGAAAAAACATACGTACAAGACAGTCCACAGGCAAAAATTACAAGGACATAAGCACATATTGCCGTTTTAAGTCGACACTGCTGAGAGAGGTGGCTTGGCGTAGGAGATCTTACTGATCTGCTACCCTCCAGTAATTCCTGCAGTGGGCGTGGGGATATAGGCGCCTCTGGCTGGGAACCCAGGTTACTGGTTAGCGCTCAAGTCTGACTCCAGGCAGATCAAAAGGCACCGCATCCCCCGGGTAGTGCATAAACACAACCACAAACGCAGCCAACAAAAGAAAGGTGGGATGTGCAAAGCCAGCCAAGGGCAACAGGCATCTCTATCGGACGTCATTGTTGACCTTTGTGAGACCAAGATGTAGAGCAGCGCGGCAAGGCCTTCATTGTGGACCCAGAGGGAGATCTTACTGCTACTGAGGGATGCAGTGATCTTATCTTTCTAATACGCTTCACTCTCATTTCATAATGCCAGCAAGGATTTTAAAACAATCGGTTAGGGTTTCACCAGTCCACCCAGATCCACTGAGTTTTAGACGAATGCTAAAACACTTCAGAGTGCACAACGGCTAATGTACCGTGCCTCAAGACGGGCATTTCTTACAACTTTTTTTCTGTTAGCTCCATTTGCTGCGAATAGGTGCAGGATAAAAGCCTGAAATGGTTTGTGGCAAACAGTTATGCAGGAGCTGGTGAGGCAATGCTCGAAGAACACAAATCGAATCAAGTCAACGACTGCTGCAGCCATTTTGGTCAACTATAAACAAACAGCACTTTCCAATTAGATCACTCCTGGAGGACCGTGTTTTCGGATGCTCACACAAAATGGCTACAAGCACACTCAAAACCTGGTAGAACAAGGCTGTTTCACGGGCATATGAGTTTTCGGTGCTCATGATACGGAAATTGGGTTTCCCTCAAATTAGTGGACTGCTATGAAGAATGTGAAGCGACGGTTGGAGCCCGATTTAGATGACCACCTACGAGGGGCCCACCGCAGGGGCCCACCGCCGGCTCATTCAGACTGCAGTGGGGGGGAATAAAGGGGCAGCAAACCATCCTAAGAACTTTGACTAGGTATCTCAAGCCAGTCAGCCAGAAAACTCACAGCAAGGGATTTGCAAGTTGAATCTTGCTTGTGTCCCCTGCCGATTGATCACACTCCGGGTGCCACCACCTAGCTTCTCCTTCCTGCTGGCTTGCATTCAACAGACTTGCATAGCATAGCATTTTTTTAAGGAATCCATAAAGATAGTAAAAACAGACAACGATAGCCACCTTTCTAAAAGCAAGCTCTCAAATAAAAAGATCAGAAAACGTTTTTTTTAAACGTGGTTGGTAAAGTAGGCAATAATTAAATTCTACTTTCGTGTGTCAGATTTGAGGGTATTTAAATCACCATGATAACAAAAAACACATATTTATCAAATAAGCAATATTACGCCCAGGAAACAAGAAAATGTATAGGATTGGATATGACTATTATAGCAAAGTGATTTTGCAGCGTTTGGTACTACAAACCAGTCATTGCTTGCAATCAATTCATTCCTGCCTTTTCAATGTATTTCGTTGGCAAATCAACCATTGAATTAGACTTCCTGAATCAAAATGATGACAATTGCAAATAGATTCTGGAGCAAAATCTGCTTGAAAATACATTTCATTTAACAATAGTTGACATGGGTCAAGGAATCTGGTAGTTTGATTGCAACAAACTTAACATTGAAGAACGCAATGCTGAACCTAACTATCAAACCACATCCAACAGGAGGAGACCAGTTCCCAAAAAACATTTCTTCAAAACAACGCATTCAGCATTTTTGACCTCATCCATGATAGCGACCCCTGTGGGAATTCGTTCACATCATGACTCCAATATGCATTAATCATTACTTAGGAAACCTGTGATTTTATTCCTATCACCACTAATCAAAAGTTAAATAAATTCAAACAGCAATTGTCCGTCGTTCATTTATACGGTGTGACATAATTGAACGCGCTCAGGTGAGGTGACGAAAGACACCACCTGTCTCAATTTCCCGCACGCCGACACTTCGCTTGCTCAGAAGACCTCCGCTCCACCGCTCAACCTTTGGGAACTTTCGTGATGTAGGGGATCAGAATCATGCCACTGATCACACTAGCATTTAACGTTAATTAATTTTTTATTTTTTTTACACAAAGGCACTCAGCCCACTGTCGAACAGACAAGCATGCATACTATGATGTCGAAGTGTTCAACTTAAATACTATAAAGATGTAACAAATTAAATTTCATGCAAACAATCTGAAAGAACCCGCAATTAGGTAGGCAAATGAACTATCCGATTTTAAAAAAATTGGTAAGTTTAGTATAATTTTAGTCTAAATGTAATACATTTGTGTATACTTGCTCAGAGAAGACATTGATATAGATATTGGTGGTGTCAATTAATTGTTTATGCACAAGCTCATGACAGAATCTTATAACTGACTTTTAACTGACTAACTTTGAAAGCTCAGTAACGGACTCATGTATGTATTGCGGAGTGTAGGCGCCTATCTGAAGGTTTGTGCTTCGGCCGACAATTTAAGAACTGACATAAAGTGAAAGTTATAATCTACCTTATTGTGTTTTCCAGCGAACAAAACCGAGTTTGCGTAGAAACAACAACTTGTAATGGATACAAGTAAACTCAATGTTCAATTTATACATAGTCTAGTTGCGGTCTCTGACCTGTCAGTCTAAGCTCAGCGCTAGTTAGCTAAATTGCTAACTAACGAACCAAGCATTGCTTCTCAGTCTGTTGCTCCAGTTTACAGTTTCCTTAACAAGCAACAAAACAAGACATTATCACGCCTGGCACGTAAAATGCCAATATTCTTGAAAGCTGAGTAAATGCATTCGCGAACCAAATATTAACAGCTGCGCTTGAACACCCTCTAAAACTGCTAGACATTAACGTACATCACAGCTAAAATCCTCAGCTTGTTTGTTTACAAAAAAAAATACTGTCTTAAATATTTTTCGTAATGCAAGTGATGAGCATAAAGGGAGAAGGTGTCAGCAACAGAAATAAACAAATAACTTACTTCGACAGGACGTTGAGTTTAGTTGTCTTCAAACATAAAAGTACAGGAAAGCTCCACAATGCGCGCTCAGCCTAAAGAGAGTTGCGATTGTTGCCCTCCGTCTCTTCTCCGCAGTCAGTTAGCTACGCAGTTTGCTCATTTGCTCTCTTTCACTCATCGGTCTCTCTCTCTCTCTATCTTCTTCAACCGCCCACTTCCGGCTTTTTTCGTGACATCGTGAGGCAATTCGCACTGTAATACTTATGATCAGCTTAGTTCACCCGGGCTGAGCAGCATTTCTGTTGTCGGTTTTTCTGCAATTGATGTACTGCTTCACTGTTGATTTATCAGTGTTTCACACTGGAACTTTTCGTTTTTATCGCTTTAACAACGCGGCTAAAACAGGAGTCAAAAACTAACGTTTAGGAATAATTCTGAAAACTATTGGCCGTTGCTATCTTAGATGACATGCTCGATGGCGGACTCCATACATGTTTTAATACACCGGGGCAAACTATTTTGCCCTTAGAGGTTTTTCGGAGAAAATATAAGTTTACTTAAGAGAGATTAATTAGCGTTCTGGATAAATTAATTTGGCTGTGATTAACAAGTTACCTTTTGTTAGTAGGCTGTACCTGTAGCTGCGCTGCGCCTGCACCGGTACCACCCATAGCCAGTCCAAAGCTTTGTGTTATAGAACGCTTACGTAACGTATGTTCTGCTATTAGCATCTAATGGTTTGACTTTATTCATGTTTACCTTGCTTAATGATAATAATGGGAAGAAAATATATAATCGTGGTGGTCATTATAGTATAGTGTAGCCTGTAGGTTACTAACCTTGACCCTGAAGTCATCCGTCCCCAGATAACTGAATTGACAGAAATCACGGTTCAAGATCTTCACAGGAATTTCAATCACCATGGAACCCTGAAAACCGGAACATTGGCAGTGAGGCAAATATGGTTTCCCAGTCTAATTCGCTTTATCTTGAAAATATTTGAAAATCCCTGTTTTCATACCAGTGTAGTTCATTTTCCTAATAAACATGTTGATTTAAAAAGTTTTAACTTGGACCACGAACTCGTAGTTTTGTTTAGTGAAATAATGTAAAAATATATTAAGCTTTTGTCACAGCAAGATGCTTCTTTCCTTTAAGTTACGCGATTGAGATTTCGAACCGTTTTATAACTGGCGTTCTCGTAATATAGCATATACGATAACTATAATAATATCTATATATCTTCCTGCACTATTCCAAGAAAATCTTTCTAAGCAAGTCGCGAACTCTAGCATAGGGCTATATTTAAACATGTATTAGTATTTCAACCCTGTGTCCTGAACTGTTAAACTGATAAATTGTTTTATCTAACTGATGACAAGTCCCTTTGTTTAGACCATTATTAGGGTGGACTAGAAACCGATGCAAGGTGCCAGTTCTCCGAATGAAAATACGAAAGGGCGGGCAGTTACTACAGTTATGATACATTTAGAAGAAAGCGCTAGATTAGACACACTATATTTAAATATTGTTTCTGAAATAAGTTAAATGCATAGTTTCCTGTATGTGTGCCTTATTAAATACCGTTAGTAAGATATATGTCGTATGCCAGCAATGAAAAGGAAACCCATATATGTTTTTCAAACGTTATAATTCCAGAGAAAATATAATTTCTATGTAACACTCCTCAGTAGAGATGGACGTGTAGAACTGATAAAACAAAGAAAATGAAAGGTACAATTTTGAGTTGCTTCGCTGTTCCCTGTAATTGCCTCCAAAAGCAATTTGAAACCATTTCCATCACCTGATTACTAATCCAAGCGACAGCAATCGCAACATGTAATATCCCAAGCCGTTGTCTAGTCTACCTCGGATTCAACCTAATTTGGGCTCTTCCTGAAGCTGAATGTGGCTGTGGCACAGCGAAGGAAGTGGTGGAGACTGGGGAGGGCATCTCTCCAGTGCTCTCCTTTGCTGTGCCACAGTGACCTTAACACAATCTGTCCTGCAGAAGAATCTATGCAAGGGAAATCATCCTCCTTTTTACCACTCATTTAATGCCAGCCATTAATTAAGTTCTACAAATGTGATGAGAAGTGGAGCTGTTAATCTCAAGTCAATTGACAGAACCACTGCTCCCTGGGGAAAGGATTGCTACAAGGTGGAACGTGGTGACACCTGGTGGCAGAAGTACCATGCTGGGGGCGCAGAGGTTGGACAAGTGGCCTGGGCCTCCTCTGGCATGTTTGGATTGGATGCCTGACATAGAGCTTAGCGATCCGGCTGATATGCAGTGGTGTGGCGACTGGACCAGACCAACATCAGAGCAAGATCCGAGTGAGGCTTGTCAACCAATCAGTAGAAACACACACTGGCTGACCATTGGGACAATCAGCTGAGCTTATTGATCTTAAAAATATACCTCAAAGCTTACTGGTGGCCATTTTTCCAGTTGCATGTTCATATCCCTGTTCACGTTGGCAGAAATGTGTTGTATCAAAACAAGCAGAAAAACAATGAAGATATGAGCATTAATCATATGGTGATGTGCGGTAGGGAGTTAGTATTGTGGGAGTTATGTCAAACATAATTATCCAGAGTGAACATTTAAGTGGTGACATTCACCAACCTAAAAACAACAGGAATTTAGATCTTTGCTCAGTAAATTATTTGGACTGGGATAAAACCACACAATCTATATAAAGATGAAGAACTAATATAAAGTAATAAATGAAAATAAATGTATGTGTTGTTGTTGACTTCATTAAGCTGATACCCTTACACAACCTAAATAACACAGATATGTTTAACAGGCTCTACCCAGCCAGGCTTATGGGAGAAGGCTCTCTTTGCGCAAAACAACCTCATCCATCCCCAGGGGAAATGGTAGAGAGGCACAGTGTGTGTGGTTGCCTTGGTGACTTCGGTTGCCTCTGGCCACTGTGACCTTTGAACAGACATGCTGGTCTTCAAGTCTTCCAATTTTGTCTGTGTTGCTGGATGCAGAGAAGGGGGGGGGGGGGGTTTGGCTCCTGTGGATGGTCCAATCCTTTGGTAGGAGTTTGCTATTACAACGCAAGGCTATATGGGACGTGCTGATCCCTAAAAGGCACATGTACCTCGATACATAAATGTATATAACATTATTATAAATACAATTTACCAGTTCCAAAAACTGTTCAGTGTCACTACACTGGTAAGTTACCATGCAGTGAGGAAAATATTGCGGATGGGAAAGTGTGAAAGTTTTAACCCTCATATAAGCTTGAATCACAACATTCTGGATTGTTTCTTTCACCTATGAGGCAGTGAGGGCTTTACAGGAGACCTGCTGTCTGAGAACAAGCACACCCTCCAATGAGAATAGAGACTAAATAACCTGAAGTCTAGAGTAGTTTACTACTATCCGTTTGCTCTGAGAAAAGCCTTTCAAAGCGAGGCCTTAATCAACGCCTGATTTCACCTATTAGGGGGACACAGATGAACTGTGGAGTGGAAACCAATATAAAGTTATTGATATGTAAATCCTTCTATTACTCATACTTGTCAATTTTTTATTAATGAGTGTGGCTTGCACCACTTCACCAGTCTAAAAGCCAAACCAGCTCCCTT
>JAOVYW010005762.1:0-12011 GCA_025775045.1 Hiodon tergisus
GCATTACGCAGTTAATTAATCTGAAAATGAATTATCAAACGTTCAGCTCAAAGTCAGCTATCTAAACATCAGTACCAAACATCAGTGGATACCAATATACCCGATCAATCACTGCACCCCAACCTATTTCCTTAGCTCCTCCCATTGGGAAATTCAGCTAATCTAATGATTATAAGATAACGTCATACATAAAAACTTCCTTCAGATTAATAATATTAATATGTGTAAATAAAAAAACATCATACATCAAATAAACACATATAACAATATTCTCTACATCTCCTGAAATTTGGTATATTTTTTATATGCGTATGTGACTGTGTTTTTGCATGAGAAAAGACAGTGAAAAGAACTCACTGAGAATTCGTTCCATCGCTTCACATTTCTTTATTTCATTCACGAATCTTCTTTGAAAAGCAACTGTAGAAGGGTTTAGCTGTAAAAACAAAACAAGTTTCTTCACTTGGTAAACTTAAAAAAATAATATTCTGATATCTTTTAAGAGTTTCATTGCATCTTTACTAAATGAATGAATGAGTGAAATCTGAATTTCCACCACTAATTCTTCTACTGCTCAAACCAGACATTTTCTTCTGGGTAATTCTCCAAATTAACAATTTTTTGCTTGTTATGTGATTCAATTGACAATTCAATTCAACAAACTGGGGGAAAATTCCAAATGCAATTATGATTTGTTGCCTGGAGTTGACACGTTTGTAAAGCCTTTAAAAAAAAAAGGATATATATGATTAGTATGCAATATTGTAGTAAATTTACATTTATAAAAAAATTTTTTTAATGAATATTCCTAGAAAATTTTACTATTGCTTTCTTTTTGTTAGCGTAAAGTGAAATTTTATTGAAACCGTTAAACGTAACGTCAGTCGATATTCTGAACGAGGGAAATATTGCTGTACTCACGTCTTTGAACTGCACAAGTCCAAGATGGCCCAACTCATTGATACAGTAGTGTGCCGATTCAGTTTGGAAAAACAGCTGCCCAAGGCACATCTCTTCGCTTCGAAAAAAAGAACCCATTTCAATTCCTCTGTCCAAATTTGTTTTGTTGTGGGTATTCTTTACCGCCGGCGCTGAAATGTTGAAATTTCTCTTCCCAGAGCACAGGGTAACACTATTTCACTTGTGTATTTAGAGACATCAGTTGAATACCCTTAAAGCAAAGGCTTCAGAAATGAGTGGTAAATTATGGAAAAACTGAATGGATTTTATGCCAGTGGGAGAGAGTTCATTATCAGTACTTTGTTTTTGTCCCGAGGGCATTAAATTGTATTGAATGGTTCATCGGACAGAGAATCAATTGAAAGTTTCTGACAGCATCAATAGGCCTGCCATTTGCTACGGGGCCGTCTGCCTCTCGTGGAAAATCCCACAAGGCTCTAAATGTGTGGAAAAAATTACAATATCCATGAAATAAGTTAATTCCATCTATATAACATCCACTTTTTAATGTTTATAACACACGTGTTTTATTTCCTGATTACTGTCACAACTTCCTCCACACTTTGTTCAGGCAAATGTGGCAGATCTCTCACCAGGCAGCACTGACACACTCAGTGGTCTTGATTTTAGTCTTTATGTCAGGTTTTACCAATAATTTCAAGCATTTCCTGAAACATTCCGTTACCTTCTCAGAACACCCAAAACTGAAAAATGTCCCTACACGATCAATCCATCCAAAGCCAGTTTATCGACAGCCGACTGAATATGCACAGCAAACAAACTATGAATACTTAAATTAAAAAAATTTAATTACGAAGGTATGCGTGTACGAATCTTACAACGCTAGCGCCCAGAAATGCAAGCTTTGTATCTCTGACAGCTATTTTGTATTTTTGTACTTTGCCAATAATTTAACGAAAACTCTGCCTCCTCACCCGCTTCGTCTTACTAATTATTTTAGTTCTGATTTTATAAATAAAAAATTATTGGGAAATCGTAAAGCTACATTCTACATTCGTCATTGCGGATGTTAACTTTCGCGAAACACTGCGCATTGCAAAATCTTTTGTAGCTCTGGAACTAATGAAACCAAAAGTCCAGCATTCACGGAGATTATGTGACCCGTCCTACCGAAACGGCAAATTGGAGTTCTCAGTGCTGTTACTAGATACACACTTGCTATTCAAACCATGTGGGGAGATTAATTGCTCATTAATTGATGTGAAAATCTAATTAAAAACCACTTGTCTGTAGAAGACAGTACACAGTGTCTCACTATATATAAAATCAGGCAGGTTGCATTTGATTTGGACAGGGTGTAGGGATTAGGAGAGAACCTTTCTCATTGCTGTGTAATTATAGACCAGAGCTCTGGGGTCGAAGCAGCTGCTGGCTTCAGTTTGGAGGATCCTCTACGGGAGGCGTTTGGCACGCCTTAGGGCAAGATCATCTTGCTCACTCCGTTCACTCTGACCTTCTGCCATTCTCAAAAAAAAAACTAAAAACTAAAATAAACGGGCCTCAGAGACTGGATAATTTACTTACTGCTCAGATCCTGGGCTCAGCTGAGTTCTGTCCAGCCTGTGACATTAAGAGACACATTTCACACGTTTCCCCCCATTTTTTAAAGTTTATTTTGAAAAGAGCATATATTTACTGATATTATGGTATATGGGATGGCTTTGAGTTCATTGCTGTTCTAAGTGAACAGAAAAATTTTCTTTAGCAGTCAAAGCTGTAATCTACAGAAATACGCACTTATCACCAATAGGAAAGACTGCTCTCAACATTATGTTTAAGATGAATAAATATACAAGTTACTTATTAGCATGCACATTTTTTACAACCCCTTCGTTACTTCCTCTCTCCTTCGTGCACATTTTTGCATATGCAAATTATTTTGTTGTAAATTTACATATTCATCAATAGCGCCTGTTCATCCACAGGGTTCAGATTCTAACATCTGGCATCTAAAAATTGTGCACCCTTTTATTTACTAGACCGTTGTGGTGGTCTGAGAGAATAGGCAATATTTCCTACTTCCTAGAAAACAGGAAGGACCTTACTGAGCCCCTTCGGCTGTCTCCTGCCCGTTACACTGCCCGTTACACTGCCCACAGAAACTCATAGAACCCAAGGAAGTGGCACTCTGTGTAACATCTCGGCAATGCCGTAACAGAACATGAAACAGAACAGAACATACCTAGTTTTTACCTAGTACTGTGAATATAATTCACTGAATTTTGTTCTTTCAGACGGTCATCTTTGCCGGTCTAAGATCCTTAGTCACTTTATTAGAAATGTATGGATTAACCAAGGGGGTAATGTTTTATGTAAGGGCTTGGCTACACGATCTCACGAATTCCCTATATCAGCAGTGGCCAATACTGGGTTATCCTTATCTAATGCCGGTGTAATGGCTGCTGATCTCATCTACATAACATGTGCTCAGACGCTGATAGGAGAACAATCTATAGCAGAATGAAGTATGATAGTAGGTATGAAAGATAAAGACATATCCATATTTATATATAAATATATATATAAATAACAAATTCAATGATTGAAAAAAATGCTTTGGTGTGTCAGACGTAAGGCGGGGGGTTTCCATTATCTCAGCTATGCTTCTGCCAAAAAAGTTCCAGTGTCACCTTACAGAAGTATTTTTAACCATGAAACGCATGCCTCCTCTGCTGCCTCCTCTTTCCCTTGTGCTCTGTGTGGCGTTGCTCCCTTCTCTGATCCACAAGTCAGACTGACAGCAGGTGGGGTGTCTGTGTTCGACTGCAATCGGCTCCGGCAAGGGTCCGTTCACTGGGAGAGTCTTTTTGGACGTTGCTACCTCTGTCCCTGACAGCTCCAGGAACCCACCTGATCCTCCCAGAGGTGTAAAATCATCTTAGGTCAGTCACATACATTTTAGGATCCAAGCTTCAAGAAGCTGACCCTCGTTAATTCGAAACTGAGAAAAAGTTCACAGGGCTCGCCCACGTTTGTTCATCGTATGGATAAGCAGCAGTTCCAAAAGACTACCATGGCTGAGAAGCTGGAAGTTGCGTGCCTGGAGGACGAGATGGGGTACCCTGCCAGTTCCTTGACAATCCTCTCCCTCCTGGAACGGGTGGCCGGCATTATTGACAACGTACAGTCGTGCCAGCAGCGTATGGAGGAGCGACAGTTGGAGCTAGAGACCACTGTCAAGACCATCCAGGCTGATGTGCTCAAACTAACCAAGGACCACACCAACACAAGCAGCACCGTGGAGAAGTTGCTGGAGAAGACCCGTAAGGTCAGCACTCACATCAAGGACGTGCGGGTGCGGGTGGAGAAGCAGAATTTGCGAGTGAAGAAGGTCGAGACCACCCAGGAGGAGCTGCTAACAAAGAACAAGTTTCGGGTGGTCATCTACCAGGTAAGCCTGGATGTTCATCATCTTCTCAACGTGAGAGAGATCCACACAGCAAATGTAAAAAGTCAGCCTCGTCTTCTGTGTGAAAGTAGTCTAGTTCTGACTGCTAAATTAACTGTACCAGACTTTATGCTTGCTAGCTTCTCTTTCTTTTAACGCTAAATAATACTAGTGATAACATTGACAATCCTTGAAAATGGACTGTATATATTTCAGAGAACAAATTAACGGATAAGAACAATGACTTTGAAAATAATTCTGCATATATGTGTGCAGAGGCTGGAGTTTGCTCGAAGTTTGAGCGATTTCACTCGTAGAAGGTATAGAGTTAATGCTCAGAGTTTTCCGTCTTCAATATCGCCAATGCTGTAATGATGGATCGATTATTCTTAGCATGTGTCTTAACCAAGCAACCAATAGTGACGTAAGACAAAATGTTGTTCAGAGAAATGCCCTGAGCTGGTGATATGTGGTACAGTCAGCAACAATCCACTATGGCAGAGCGAGCAATCTATGTTGCAATTCCTTGGGCCTTCCACAAGTGACTTTGATTACAAGCCCTCGCTGTGCAATGTCGGCAACATTTTAATACGTATGTGAAATGTGAGCGAACAAAAAAGGTTTTAAAATTCAACACAATTTCAACACAACCCATAAATAATGGATTGTATTTTACTGTCCGCACATAAAGATAGTTTACTTCAACACAGTTTTCCCTTGTAAGATTCGTAGTGAAAACTATCCCCTAATTACTATTTCAGGCTTTTTTTTTAAAACTTTTTGACGTAAAACAAATGGTCCTGACATACTGAAACAACCTACTGAATTCAATCAATTCAAAAGGGAGTACATTTAGTGTTTCCAGATTTACTTAGGGTTATTCTGAGGCGGCGCTCTGACATATCTCCAAATATAGTGCTAACATGTTTGATGCTCTGAAAAGAGTCTAATAACTTTCAGAACGTGCTCCCTGCTGGTGCTAATGCTAAGCTAAAGAGGAAGCGGTAGATATATGAGTGAATTGAGGGGGTTGGACAGACTGGTGGATCTTGTCAGTTACCTCTTATTGGTGGAGTGTTTAAAACCCTTGTGTTCTAATGAGAACATGCTGAAGAGCGTTTATAAATTATTAATTTATTTTAAAATATTAGTGCGTACTGAGCAGATGCGTTCATACTTGTCTGCCTGTGTTGACAAATCCCAGACGATAGTTAGGTATTAATCTCAGTTTTCTGCTAGCATAATCAACCATTGATATTCAATGAACCTTCTAGTCATGGTTTGGCGTAATAATAAATACATGAACAAACTGTTATTCTAAATCAGGGACACTCAATGATTTTTGGTAATTCAACCAACCCTCTTTCCAAAACAAAAATATATTTCATACATATTCATTTGTGCATCTTTGCTTCTGCAAACTTTTAAAAACTCTCCTGGCAGCTATTCAGTTGTATGATATTTTAATCCTTAGGTATGGCAGAAGTATTCAAATATACCTACCGACGGCCATTTCTTTAACCCTTCCTCTAGGGAGACACGGAAATTCCCTCGGTGGATTCTCCCAAGACACCGAAAGGAGCGGGTTCGGCGCCGGCCGCCGTGGAGCCGGACAGCTTGGAGGGTCCCCCTGATGCGTCCTCAGATGAGGAGTACATGGTGGTGGAGGAGGCGGACTCATCCGCCGCTGCGCGGCTGAAGAAGACCGGCTTGAAGCGGATCGAGAGCATCAAGGCCGCCTTCTCCAAGGAGAACATGACCAAGACGAAGGAGAGCCTGGGCACACGGGTCAACCGCCTGGGTCAGCGGATCGTTTCCGCCGACCGTCGAGAGAAGATCCGCCAGTCCGGCGAGCGGCTGAAGGAGACCATCGCCAAGAACGTCCCGGCCAAATTAAACCTGAAGAAGGAGCGGACGGTGGCAGAGGGCCAGGAGGGGGCAGTGGGCTCGACTGAGGCAGGCGCACCGGTGCCTCCGCCAAAGGGCCGGAAAACAGTCCCAGACGTCACCTACACCGAGGTGGTGACCGAAGCCAAGCAGGGAGGTCCCCCACCAGAGCTGGCCGCCACGAGGAGGAAGGAGGGCGTTAAAATGCAGTATGCCACCGTCGCAGATGATGAGAGCAAAGGGGAGGAGACAGAGGTGCCCATGTACGACATGAAGCAACTCTCCTAAACTGCAGGCACTCGCAGGAAATGGAAATATAAAGTGTAGCACATCAGATATATCGTGCTGAAAGAAATTTGCCTGGATTTTCCGTATCAACCTATTTTTCAATTTTCAAAATGCAAATTGACCACTGAGGCTTAAGGGAGTCTTTGTGTTTGAGATTTATATATATATATATATATATATTTAGTTTTTTTTTTTTTTTAATAGCAGGTGTGGTGGTTAAATGGATAAAGGTTTACAAGCAGTTAGAAACACAAAAACATTTTATTTTATTTTTATCAGAATCAGTCTGCATTTCCTTTCTAGAACAGTTTTTACATCCGTTATTTTAGTTCTCTCTTTTTAAAAATAACACATATCTTAAAAACATTAGAAATTTTTTATTTTAAGCTTTGAGTAAAACAAATGAAAGTGCAGTTGTTGGAAGATCAAGATTTGAAATCTTCTGTGGACTACAAGGAGAGATGGCCTTGTACGGACTCTCCCGTGACTGCCCTTTGACGTTAGAAGACTGAGAATGGTATGTTAGAATGGGTGTCATGTCTTGCAGCGATGGTTAATTAGTAAATATGGCATCACGACGTGCAGGTGAGAAAATATCAGATGAAGAAAACTTAAGGAAGTGAAGAATGTAGTGAGAATTTTATAGTAAATGCTTTGGACAAGAGACAGATTTTTATTTAACAGAAACCAAAGGTCTGTCCTCGATTAATGTCAAGTAGGGCAGGAACTCAGAACGAACTCCATCAGCTGGTCTCTGAGGAGTGTCGGGAAACTTAATGAGATATCAGGATGATATTTGTTCACTTTTAAACATAAAAATAAAAGTTTCCCAAAATCTGAAGAAGTAAAGGCTATCGATACAAATGCGTTAAAGGGTTCAAATGTCTTTCCAACAAAAAAACATAAATAGTCACAGTTAAACCAGTTTTGACATACGAATTTTCTGATATAATATTGAGCATGTTTTTATTTAAGCAATAAGGCCTTTCATTTAAATCATGATTATCTTACGTGTTTTTGTACTATTTTGGGAGTTGTTTGAGAATTATTTATTTGATACTGAAATTAAGCATACTGAAAAATGAAGACGCATACAATTGCAAAAGTTCCGTCTTTAGGATGCTGTCATATATGATTCTACAGCGCATTGGAATGTACATTTTTTGCATCATTGTAGAAAGTGCAGTTAATTTTGCATGGTGTGGATTAATTTGATTATATAATATAATATACTATACTTTAGAAGGAAAGTGGTCCTATTTTTTCATTTTGAAAAAGTAAAATCTCGAAAGCCTATGTATTTTTGGTTTTCATTTCTGAGAGAAAAGTGAAACAATAAAATGCTAATAAACTACATGTTGTACTCTTGATACTGTAAAATTTCAGTTCAGTAATGTGCAGATTGTTGGAATGTGTAAAAGTAAGAGAAATGTGGGACAAAATGTGCATTAGTTAACTTAATAAATGCTCAGGTTTTGCATAAAACATCAATCAATCATCAAATATGCAGTATGTTCTATGTTCATAAGTTAAATATTAAAAGAAATGATGGCAATTATTTTAAAAATATTATTTATACTATGTTAACAAATTGAAGCTGTTGGTACTGCACACAGTATTTATATTTATAATATATATTTATTTATATATTGATAAGGCTGAAAGGCTTGCATGTTAGCAAAGTGTATTTGGTAAACACAATATGTATGTATGTCAGACACGTTGCAGTAAAATCTGGATCCAAAACAATCAATCTCGGCTAATTTAATCACCTTGCATCAAGAAAGTATTTTTTTTAAATCACTACAATTAAATGGATAAATCGACTAAATAACTACTTTTCCTCTACCAACAGTTAGAAATAGAATGCTTATTACCTCCAGCCTCATAGTTTGACAGCCACGAGTTGAGTGATAGGATATTCAGTACAATCCTGTAACAGTACATTTATATACATTACAATGCTTGAATACCTATGTGAGTTTGTTCAACTTAGTACTGCTCCTTTTTTTGGTGCTATACCCGAAAGCTGGATGCTAGGTTAAAATTCCCACTCTGATGATGAACGAAACATTCCCGGACAGGATAAGACCTGAAGCAAGGTTAGTGGATTGCTTCGCGTCCCCCCTGGGAATAAAGGATAGTAGGAGCGTCCGGATCACGTTGTGTTATTTAGAGTCGCACAGAAGCGCCACCCCGCGCAGCGTCCAGTGGTCTGGCACCTTGGCTGTCCGGAGGAACAGGGAGAAGACGTAGGTGAGGTCCGTGCGCCTCGGTTTCTTGTAGACAGGGCAGGTGTACAGGCTAGTGCCTTGCTGGCGTTTGGGGTCGAGGGAGGAGGAGGTGCTGATGGCGTAGACATGTACCACTGGAAGCGGAGTGAACAACACCTGCAGGGGAGGAAAAAAGAGAATCACCAGCTACTTTCCGATTTCTCCACACATCTAATGCACTGTGCGGCTATGGGGCAAATAATTCCGCCTTTGACCGTAACACAAGGACTGCTATTGTAACAAGTCCGTCCATCAAGCGACCGCTGACTTTTTCTGAAAAGAGCAAGCATATCACAATCATGCTAAAATCCTAAAGACTTACAGGTATACATGGTTCTGATCGGCCCTTGTAGGGACTTTCTACACAGAAAGTTTTGATTGCATATCAATAAGTTCTCATTGAGTTAATTAGCGACACATTCATGAGTGAGTTCCCCAGGATTCAGGAGATTCGGACCTTTGGCGGTGACTCTACGAGTTTGGCATTTCGCCTGTCCCATCCTGCCCCATCCAGGAAGAGGCTGTGGATGTAGACGCCTCCGACGTCCCCTGGTGGGGGCCCCGTCACGTCTTCCTTCATCATCCTTGTGACGTCATTATGCAGGATCACAGTATCCAGGGCCCAGCCTTTGGAGAAGTTCATTCGTGTAGTTTCTTGACGCATGGCCGTCAAGAAACCCTTAGGAAAACAGAATTTAAATGTTGAATTCTTGGAAAACGTAATTTAAATGGAGGGAAAACTTGATCCCTAAACCTGTGTTACTGGAAATAAAAACCCAGAAATCGGGTTTAAGTAGATTTTAGGCAGAGCCTAAAATAAAGTAAAGAATCCAAACCCCCGTTGGCTTTACCATGACGTTATCCACATGGACCATACCAAAACCCTGTTGGCTTTACCATGACATTATCCACATGGACCATACCAAAACCCTGTTGGCTTTACCATGACGTTATCCATATGGACCATAGTCAAACCCTGTTGGGGATTTGCTTTTTACCTGTGGATTAAAGAAGCCTGTAAGCCAGAACTGGTTAGGCCTGCCATTGAACAACCAATAGTGGAACTGCTGGTTCCTCTCCAATAGCTCTGTGAACCAGAAGCCCAGGGTAGCCGACTCCCAGGAGATCTTGTACCATAGCTTGGGTATACGGGCGTCGTACATATTGTCCAGCGCGTCTCTCAGGTCCTCGGACATGATGATGGTGCCTGGCGGAGATCAAGTTGACCAGTAAGCCCGAATCATGGGTTTGCAGGGCTCGATGTCGTGAGAAAGCCACAGGAGACTCACCGTCGATGGCGAGCTTCAGGTCAGTGAGAGTGCTGCGGACTCTTGCGATGATACGCTGCATGCGATCTATCTCCTGTCGCAGGAAAATGTTCATGGGCTGGAAGGGTCCCATCTTCTGAAGACGGGCCTTCACCTGCACTCAACGCATCGCAAGGTTTGCTTTTGTTAGTTAAATATGCAAAAACGGAGCAAAAACAGCCATGCTGAATCGCCTTTTTAAAAAGCATAAAAGCCTGATTACAGTCATCGTCCTGGGATGATCCCTCATTGCACACCCACACAGAGGAGCATAAAACACACCCATCCTGCCCATTAGTGGATCTTCACCTCATGTGGTATGTAATTAGGTGGCAACTTCTCCAGCATCTCATCTGCCAAACGTAGCACTGTAGCCTCTCGGGTCTCCCCACCACCTCCCCCACTGTCTTTGGGCTGAATATTGACAATCGTGCTCAGCGTTTCATTGGCCATGTTGGTCTGATAAGTGATGTCAGCGTTAGGGTGGAGACCAAACACCTGTTAGAGACACAAGGAAGTTCTTTTCAAGACGAGGATACCGCTCTTTGCCGTAACCAAAAAATAAAGTCCAAACGGAACAAACTGCATTTAATTAGAAGGTCCCAGTAACTGTGGCAGGCAGACAACTGAAGTTTCTACAAAACTAAAAATTTCAGATAAAAAATGTGGAAATAAATACAGAAAGAATTACAGCTCACTAAGTGGTATGTCAACTATAATAAATAAATAGTAAAAGGGAATTAAAATAATTTCATATAATCCATTGGAAAATATCCTTTGGACATAATTATAATTAATTACATAATTACATACTTAGAATTACACAATTGTAATTAGACAAAATGTTTAATTACATTATAAAACAGCTACAGACAAAGAACAAAGTAGATTTAAGTAACGATTTAAATGGTGTCTACTTCACCTCAGGTGAGTCCACAAGTGGCAGAGTATCGATATACTGCAGGTAATCCTGTAAAGACTTCCCCTTGGGGATGTCATAGCCCTTGTAGAAGCAGAACTTGTCAGTGAACATGCTCTCGTGGAACCAGACTCGTGCAAAGGTGTTGAGCAGATGTTTGTCCAGGTCATCAGTGACCCGACCGCCATATTGCACCTCGCCCAGCATGTAGCGTAGGCAGCTCCAGTTTACGCCTCGCTTCACGTCAACGTCGTCCAGGTGGTTCTGCACAAACTGCACGCTGGACGTGAAGTCCGCTTGGTTGAACTCATACGGAATGTTCCAGCCCAGGGGCCCAAACTTGCGTCGTTCCTTTAAAGGTTTACCATTTAAAAAGGGTAAATGTTGGCCAAATGTTTAACAACAGGAATGTGCTTTTTTGCCCAACTTAGTCAGACAATCATAAATTCTATCTGTAGTAAACTTAATTCCTTCTGGTGACGTCCAGTCTAGTAACTCTGTCCAGTTTATCTAGTCGAATACCTAATCCAATGAAAATACAGAACCTTATGTGTGCTAATGTCTGTTTCTGTAAAATATTGATCAAACCGTTTCTACAAATCTCAATTGTTTACCTATTTAACAACTTTGGCACGTGGAAACTATTTTAATTACAGGGTTTGTACGATCGCGAAAATTCTGGAAAAGTCCTGAAAATAATTTGAAATGACGATTTCCAGGCCTGGAAGGCCACATTTAATTCCCTCTTGGTTTTCAAAACACTTTAAAACTGCTTAAACCGTAACTCTGGTTTAGTCTGACCTGCACAGTGGTGTGGAGGAAAGCCACAGCATACAGCAGGGGTTTCCACTGGCTGAGGTTACTGATGTCCAGCTGCTCCTGCGTCACACTGCTGTAAGTTCGCTTCAGCCCTGCCTTCATACCTCATAAAAACATACAAACAACCCACTTAGCAACGGGCATGATAG